>JAVJIF010026035.1:0-72378 GCA_038442645.1 Agave tequilana | reverse complement strand
CCCTACCACACTGAGGACACAGGTGTCCAGTATGTCAAAAGTGTAAGTTCACCTAGAGGGGGGGGTGAATAGGTGATGGCTAATCTAATGGTCACTAAATGCCTAATAATGGGGAAGCTAAAAACAATTATGACCAAATAAAACTTTTACACTAAACACCACGTATAACACAAGAGTGTTGTCGAATTCCCCGTGAAGGGCTCTGGACAAACTCCTCTAGATTCTCTTGAATGGGTTAAGGTGCCGCGTTGGCTCTCTTGGTTGAATACAAGTGTTAGCAAATAAACCCAAGCAAGTATATCAATATGAGCACAATGAATATATCAAGTATATAAAGATAGACAATAAAGCATGCAAGATATAACAAGAGACAAAGAGAGAGTGAGCAATCGCAAACACAAGGGATTTGTTTCGAGGTTCGAGCACCCTTGCTCTACATCCCCGCCTTCGACACACGAAGGATTTCCACTATGCAAGATCCCAATGGATCTCTCCTCGGTGCCGCAACACCTACAAGCCCTCGGACTCCCTAGTCCCCTACACACGCAAGCCCCACAAGCTTGCCGAGGCCGCACCTCAAACACGGAATTCGCACCCGAACTCGAAACAACGCGGACACACACGTCCGCCTCCTCAAAGTACAAGAAATGATCTCTTGGTGATCTAAACACTTTGATCACCAATAAAGACTCTCACTACAACACTCCTAAAAGATGAATAGCAATGGATAGCTCAAGTGTATGTGTGAGAAAACAAGGAAAGAGATGGTGGAGGAAAACTCAAAGAATCTTTTAACACACTCTAAATAAAATCTTCCCTTTTGATTGGAAGTATTAGCACTCAAATATGTGGAGAAAACTCTTTTAAAAGAATGGGAAAAACTGGCTCAAAGCTCTCCTAAAGTCTTCTTGCAAAACAATGACCAAACCCCAAATATATATGCTGTCAAAAACTAGCCGTTGGGGTCTTCAGACCTGCCGGTCGACCGCCCGGTCGACCGCCAACGGTCAAGAATCCGACCGTTGGAGCCACGGTCGACCGCCCGGTCGACCCAAAAGAACAGAGAGCACTGCTCTCAGTTCCGGTCGACTGGGTCGGCAGACCGGCCATCTGCCAGGTCAAGGCGTGCACGTCGTGCACGTCGGTCGACCCAGTCGGTCGACCGACTTCAGCCCTAGTCGACTTGGTCGGTCGACTAGTCGACTTGCTGAAGCCTGAAACTGAAAATCTGAGATTAAAACTTGGTCTTTTTGATTGAAATAAAATCCCATAAAAATACATAAAAATCTACAAAAATAGTTTAACCAATATACTTTGATATACAAACATGCTTGCACAAAATCAAGACATGTTATAAAAGATTGGACTATTTTTGTAAGTAGGAAAATATTGGCTCAAATGAAAACTTGTATTTTCTAAAACTTGTTTTCCAAACTTCTTCATGATACAAAAACAAGATATTTTGAATTCATTAAAGCATAGTGTGTATGGATATGATCCACTACACAATTAAGATGAAATATCTATGTTTTTGACATTAAGCTCTAAAATAGGTTTTGGTTTAAAACATGTTCATAAGAAATATACCAAAAACCAAAAAGTATTTTCCAAAAATGAAAGTCTTTTCTAAATCTGAAAATTCTTTTATGAAAAGACATTTAAATCAAGAGGTGTGTGTGATATGTACTTGAGCAATCCACCAACTACTCTATCCTTTACATTTTAACTAAAACAAAAATCTTATACCTAGACACAAGTCTTGATCTTGAAGTCTTCTCATCATCTTGACTTGGTCCAAACATGATCCAACGAGCTTAACTCTTGATGTGGTCTTGATGCATAGGCTCGTGAATCAACCGGTGCTAGCTCCAAAACTTGACATTAAATCCTTTGTTGAAGCTCCACACCTACTAAGATCTTGATAACAAATCTGAGACTAAATAAACACAAGATCATTAGTACTATAACTACATGAGTTGATCATCATCAAAACTAGAGTGATGGGCCTTTGGGCCAACAAAAAGTGTAAAAGTAGACGCTCTTTTTTAAAGGACATTTAGACCCTCAGTCTTACATAGATTGGAAACTATCTATGTACCGCTACTTTCATTGGTGTGACATGTCAGAATCCAGGAAAATTCAATTTTCCATGATGAAATTAACTGGACAAGCTGGACAATATTTAGGATGATGCAATTTAGAAAATATGACCCAGCTGAAACTAAAATATGTTTCACCTTCCTTTAGTCAGCAGTTATTGGACAGATGGAATAGGTTAACTCAAGAAAACAAGTCGGTCATCGATTACATCGCAAGATTTGATGAATACTTGAATTGGTGTGGTGCCATAGAGTTTGAGTCTCCCGAACAGACCCTATCTAGGTTTAGTTCAGGTCCGAGAGCTCATAGCTCGAGGCATCACGACTTAGAACATGCATATCAGCTGGTCACCGATCTAAATGAGTCTAATGATCATTCTTCCATTAAACTAATTTTAGAGATAGCTCTAAGACAACATCCGCTAGCAAACCTAAAAATAGCTGATCCTTCCCCGCCCAGAGCAAACCAGACTCCAGTTCTTCAAGTGTCAAACCAGCGAGTACATCCAGTATAAAATCAACAACCTTTGAAAAAAATAGCTAGTGAACCAGCGAAGACCAACTCGCGTACCCAGTGTTATAGATGTCAGGGGTACGAACACTTTGTAAACCAGTGTATGAACACTTTGTAAACCAAGACCCTCTTAGTGAAAGTTTTCATAAAATATGTAGAAGAAGAAGATAGTCTGGAAGTGATTGTGCACCAACAAGATGATGACCCAAACACTTTGCTGACGACCGTGAGTTCAACGGGTGCATTAGGACTCTAGCATCGACTGATTTAACTCCTTGTTATGACAGATTTCATTTAGGAGTAGTTGGTGTATCTTAGCGCAACTAGAACAAATCAATGATTGGAGAAGAACTACAACCTTTCACACGTTTACTAAGATTGGAGATAAGAACTGTAAGGTGATTGTGGACAATAAAAGTAGTATCAATGCAGTATTGTCCAAGGTGACTGAAAGGCTTGAATTAAAGGTAATACCCATCCCACCTGTACAAGGTGTCATGGATTAACTCCACGGCCGTAGAAGTAAAGCAACAGTGTCTTGTCATGATCAATTTTAACCTTTACAATGACAAGATCTGGTGTGATGTGGTTACATAGATATGGGTCAGATTATTCTAAGTAGACCATAGTTGTTTGACAAAGATATCGCCACCTACGATCGATCTAATATGTGTCAATTTGTACATAAAGGTAAAAGATTAAGTTACTACCATTGAGACCTAAGTTTAGATAGCCCAAGCAGACACCTAACGCACTCAAGAAAGGAGCCCCTTCTTTCCATCCCTTGGCTCTGCTACTGACTCACCTCCCTTACCACCAATTGCTACCGCTCTCTTTTCTCCTATTAACCTTGCCTGCTCTGGTCGCCATTCTCTTCCTCCTCTACTGCTGACATCATGCCATTCTAGGGTATCTGGCTTTGCATCTGCATTCACATCTCACACACGTGCGTTAAATGAGAAAATCAGAGAAAATAATGAAAAATAATGCTAATTATAAACTTCTATTGATTTTCATCGTATATTGAGAATATATAATGTTAGTGACTATATGATGCTCTGCTTGAGACCTGAACAGTTTCTTCCGAAAACTATGAAGAAATTGCACGTGTGAAGCGTATGACCCTTTCAAATCTGTAAGAAGATCAATTCAAATATTTATGTGGTGGACCTCCATCAAATTTTTGCATTAGTTGCACTTTAATGTTGATGATTTGATTCCATATAGAGGTACTTTTGATAGCCTTTTAATTCATTCATGAATGATCCTACCTGATTCAGTAGAAAACATAGATTCTATTTTAGTTGATCAGATTGTCTCTAATAGAGATGAAAAAACATGACACTATCTTGATAAGTGGAGAGAAAGACCAGAATTAGAAAATTCTCGGATTAATGAGGATCTCTGACAGCCTGGCCCCGACCTGCTTGAGCATTATTACAGCCAGATAGCAACTTTTCAGCCCATATTCGACAAGGTTGAGTTTTTCTCACCTCAGGGGAAATGACGAGAACATCACACCGTGCTGCATACTATTAGTTCTAGTTTACTTTTAATGTATTTTATTTTAGTTTAGTTGGTTTTTTCTGTTTTAGTACCACAGCGGTTAAATTCTGAGACTGGACCTTTGTAAGGAATATAAATAAGCCACAATACTCTCTTATTGATATTATTGAATGATTGAAATTAACCTATTCCAAATAATATTCTTGATATTGTTATCTAGAATTTGGGTGTGAAACCCAATTTATCATGTTCTTACTTTTTTCCCTCAAACTCTAATCTTTTCTTATATGTTCTTTTCTATAATAACCCTAATTTTCATTCTATCTAAATGAAGGTGATTGCGATCCATCCCGTATTACATTAGCAACATAGCCCCCATGGTTAACCAAAGTTGACACTACCATTAAAGATCCTAAGAAAAAAAATGCGCGCGCGCGCGCACACACACACATACAGGAATGCAATCTCGGAAACAATAAAAGTTAAAAAGATTAATAATTCTAATCTACTCAGAAAGGAACATAAAGCTAACTTTACTTTTCAAGCATAAAGTCTGTTAAAAACAGGTGTCAAAAAATTTCAGTATTATGTTAGCATGCCCTTCAGGCGGGTCAACAGTACATTAATCATCACCATCTATAGCCTTTCCTGAACTCTTTGCAAATCTACAAAAACTTTGAAGGTTGCTCCTTTGAGCAATCTACTCAATGGCCCATAAGGCAGGTTCCTACATGCCAATTGGCCTTTAGGATTGCACCAAGCCTCTCTCGTTCATAGCTTTCTGGCTATAAGCTATAAATTTGGTACAAAAGTTTGGCATTAAGATTGACAGTTGTTTGACAACTTTGGCAAATCTATCATGTGAGTCTTCTATTGGGGTCGACAACAACGCAGATGAAGAAAAGATATAAAAAAATACAAATCAATCACAGATACCAAAAATTATGTGGAAAATCCAAATCAAGAAAAACACGGAGCAACACACAAATCCACTATTATCAGAGAGATTACAGGAAAGAAGAAGAGAATCCCCACAGTCGCTCTGTAAAATGACAATGAATAGATTAATGCTTCATCATACTTAACCCCAATAACGACACATCCCCTTTTATAGGATAACCTAGGGTTATAAGTTGACAGATTCCTAAACTTAACTTGACGTGTTTCCCAAATTTCACTGGCAAAGAAGCTTCTAAATTGGACCGCTTCCAAGCTAGACTACTTCCAGATTGGACTGGGCCGCTTTCAGACTGGGTCGCTTCCGCTTCGCACCTCCAAAGAGTAACTCTGCTCTGTACCTTTGGAGTGCCCCTCTGACTAGGTGCTACAAAGTGATCTTTCGCTTCAGAGACTCCATCACTCTGGAGGATGTCGCTCCGGCAGAGACTTTGTTACATCAGAGGCTATCGCTCCGTCCTTGCCATTAACCTGAAATTTCGAACTTGTCCACACACCATGTCCCAGAAGACTTCGTCGCTCTAGGACCATCGTGTTGACTCCATCAAAGAAATAATCTGGTTCCACAACTTAATCTCCTACTTGGAGACTGATTCAGCGACACTCAATTCTCTCTCTTGTACTCTGACTCTAAACTCAGTAGCATTTGTTGCAACTCAACTCCGAATCTTCACCCTAGAAGACCGACGAAGACTGAGCAGGTCTTCAACTTCTCCATCGTGACCACCTTAGTCAGCATGTCTACGGGATTCCGACTCATGTATATCTTTTCACCATTGATAACACACCGTCCTTCAAAAGAATGCGAATGAAGTGGTACCGCACATCAGTGTGCTTGGTTCTGTCATGACAGACTGGATTGCTGGCAAGATCTATAACACTCTCGCTATCACTGAGCAGTGACGGAGTCACCTGCTCCTTGCAAAGCTCTTTTATAAAATCTTTCAGCCATATCTTACAAGCTTCTGGCACTGCAACTTATTCGACCTTCACCGTTGACAAGACGCTACCTTTTGCAGTCTCGACATCTAGCTCACTACTTCACTTCCAAAGTGAAAACATAATCAGTGATACTCTTCTGACTATCTACATCACCTGCAAAGTCAGAGTCTACATATTCGTGCAGACGAACATCTGTGCTAGCACAATGTCATATCTGAAATCCCTTTCAGATATCTTAAGATCCACTTTATTGCTCTCCAATGTTCCTTCCCGAGATTGCTCATATACTTGCTGACAACTCTCACTGCTTGAGTAATATCTGACTTCGTGCAGACCATAGCATACATCAAGTTGCCCACAACTAATGCATATGGCACCTCCGACATGAGAGCCTTCTCATCTTCCGATATCAGAGCCTATGCCTTTAAGAGCTTGAAGTGACCTCCGAGAGGGAGGTTCATAAGTTTAGCATCCAATATATTAAACCTCTTCAGCACGTTCTCCACGTACTCAGCTTGTGATATTTTTAACGGCGTATTTTCTCTCTTTGTTGATCCTCATTCCAAGAATTTTCTTCATTGGACCCAAGTCCTTCATTGAAAATTTTTCCGCCAACTTGGCCTTTAGATTTACAATCTCCTTCATGCTTGATCTGGCAACAAGCATATCATCTAAATACAAGTAGTAGTATGTGTAGGAATTCTCAAATCACTTGTAATAACAATGGTGATCAGCCTGCAATCTTGTGAATCCACTACTCATATGAATCTATCTAACTTCAGATACTACTGCCTCGAGCCTGTTTCAAGCCATATAGACTCTTCTTGAGCTTGCAAACTAAGTGCTCCTTTCTCCGCATGATATAATCCTGTGGCTACATCATGTAGATGTCCTCCAAATCACCATAGAGAAACGCAGTTTTAACATCCAGCTATTCTAGATGTAACTTCTCTGCTGCCATAATGCTCAAGACAGATCTAATAGTATTTAGTTTCACAACATGAGAGAAAATCTCGTTAAAGTCAATATATTTTCGCTGTTGAAATTCCTTCACAACTATTCTCGCCTTGTACCTCTTGGTGCCATCATGCTCCTCCTTCAAACAGTAGACTCACTTGTTATGAGATAGGGAGAATTCACTCTCCTGTTTTAATTAACCGCAAATGCACGATCGTTCGATTGTCGCACTTAAGGGTCGATCTATAGGAGGAGGTGATTCTTTTAGTTTCAAAGGAGAATTGGTCAAAAGTTTTTGTGGGTTTTTGATCAGAACTATGTGTTAATCTAAGAAAAAGTCAAGTCAAGCACTTAGGATTGATCCCCTAAACTAGCGTCAATTGATCAATCTCGGTCTCCATACCAGTGTGTAGTCACTCACCAAAATCCCTATTTCTAAAAGACAGATTAACTCTGAACACTAAATCTAAGCACAACATATTTATCTCCATTACATGATCCAACAAAGGTAAATAAAATGACAAATTAAATTAAATGCGAAAAACTGGTAAAACCCTAAGTATGGATCATTAACTCCTGATACATAACTTATCGAATAATTAGTTATCCTAAAAATAATATCCTAAAAATGGTAGGTCAATTGGTGTACAAACAGCCCCAGATAGGAGATCTAACGGTTGACTACAAGACATCTAACCTAGGTTCATCTCCTAGGTACTCGAAAAAAGTCTAGCTATACATGATCAAATTAATAACAAAATAATTTAGCAAACAACACATAATCAAATAAATGAATTAACTAAAATAATTAAATAAATTACTCTAACTATTTATAACAATAGATGATTAACTAATCTAATTAAATAACTAATTAATTACCCCTAACAAATAATTTCATTACCATTTAAATCAATCAAACTACACTTACCTGGCTGCCCTCGCTTGCGTGGGCCCCGAGTGGACCCCACAGATGCTCTCCACATTTATTCACTTGCTTGGATGAAAGTGGAAGTCACCCCCACATTTGCAGCCCAAGAAAGATAGTGAAGCAAGTTGTTTGCCCTTGCACCATCAACAAGAATTCCTGCATGGGACACATGTGTGGACCCCCCTCTTATATGCTATAGGGCCAAGGCTTTGCGTGGGACCCGCACGCTGAACTTGCACAAAGAATGTCATTGCCAGCCTGCGGGCCCCTCCGATCTTTGCATGCGCTACGCAATCGAACACCTAGTCATTCGTTCTCTGGCATGCCAAACAAGACAACGAATCTCATGCTGACTGTTGGTCCCGAAATGATACCAATTGAAGGATCTAAAAATTATGTCAACACGACACTAAAACAAAGAATGATTAGCATTAAATAAATAAACTTGCACAAGGAAATTAAATCACAGAAAGTAAATCAAACGCAAACACAGGTGATTTATCCTGGTTCGATCCTCTTGACCTACTTCCAGTCCCCAAGCCACCCGCTTGAGATTTTTCTTTAACCTTAGATTTTGTACACCCAAAATCAACATCTTGTATACCACTTGAATAATCCCCTTTGCCAAATGTATACAACTCTTCTTACAACCAAGAAGACAACAACACCTTGTACAACCTCTCTTCAACCCGAAGACGCTCTTGTACAATCTTTCTCTTTGATGAATACAAATAAATTCTATAAGCCTTGAATCTGTATGTGATCGTGAACAAGAACTCTTATATGCGGACTCTCAGAAATCTTCACTAAAGGATTGAAATTTGAGTGAAGAATTAAAAATAGAAACAGTTTTCTAAAAAAACAGATTTTTCAACATAGTTTTAAGCAGAAAACAATTGATATGAATTGGTGTTTTTAGCCTAGGACAACATCCCTATTTATAGGTGAAATTTATAGTCAGTTAGGGTAGTTATCAGGATAAATTTGAATTTTGAAAAGTTGAATAAAACACCAGAAATCAGAAACTGACTAACAGTCAGAAACTGCTATTAGTCGACTAGGGTATGGAGATTAGTCGACTAGAAGAACAAATTTTGTCATGGTTAGTCGACTAATATAGGAGGCAAGTCGACTATATAAATACTGATATGGATAACAAGTTTCTGAAACCTGTAATTAGTCAACCAGTAGAACATGGTTAGTCAACTATAGCATGGGTTAGTCGACTAGGTATATAGGAAGTCGACTAATACTGCTAAATAGAGAACAAACAAAGAGCAGAAATATTTTTGTGGAGGCCTTAGTCGACTGTATAATGAATTAAGTCGACTAGGTGATAGGTTAGTCGACTATACTAGGGGTCAAGTCGACTATATGACTATTGTGTGTGTTCAAGGCTTTTAATAAAAATTCTAAAAAAATACACATAAATACTCAAATTCTCCATATGAGTTTGAGCAACCAGAACACTATATAAATGCTTGAGATAGAGCTCCAATGAAATGACTTCACAAATGTATCATCAAAATCAAGTTCCAACATTCTCCCCCTTTTTGATAATGACACTTTGTGTGCATGAAAACTACCCCTGCAGAGAATATGTTATATGTTCTCCCCCTGCATAGAACATGTTATAACAGATATATAAAAACATGTGTTCTCCCCCTGCAAAAAATATATCATAACACATATATATATGATAAATGTCTGAAATATTTTTCTTATCAAACTTTAAATATGGTACCTGAAAGATAAACATTAGAAAGGTACCAATCATTATAAGATCAAAGCATTAACCTTTAGGAATCTAAACCCAATTTGAATTTGGTTTCCATCTGTTAGTATACATATAATTGGATGAATTACAATAGAATGTATGTATGATGCAATAAAAGTATTTTTATCAAAAAATGCTTAAGATTTTAGGAATCCATATATATTTGTTCTTAATTCTTTTTAAAATAATATCAGTATTTCTTTTCACAAAAGAATTATATGAATTATGATTCTTTTTACTAACATATGTAGATTTTCACTCTGATTTAAGAATCTAAGACCATAATGATTATGTGACGTCTTTTGATATGATAACAAATCATTTAACTTTATTTTCTTGATTAAATTTAGTCACATTTTTTAAAATCTCTTCATATTTCATTTTGAAACTTGACATGTGTTTATCTAAAATAGAAATTCTTCATTTAAAGACAGTTTCTTTTTTAAGCATTACATTTTTTTTATAAAATTCTCATTATCCTTTTTCAATGATGATATCACTTTTTCAAAATCATCTTTTGAGAATTTATAGAAGAAATTTGAGAAAAATAACATGAATTTTCTATGATAAGTTTTTATTTTCCTTTGACAAAACTTATTTATCTTTTCATTCTTAAGATCATTGAATAATTCATGAAATGCATCTAAGAGTTCAGTATATTGTACACATCTTCTTCTTGAGCCATGAAACAAATGTTGGTATGTTCAGTGGCTTCTTCTTCGTCAGAGAAAGATGAATCACTATTCTCCCATGATGCTTGGTAATCTTTCTTCTTTTTTAACTTATTGCTCTTGAATTTTTCTTTGTTTTTGAGCAATAGGCAATCCTTCTTCAGATGACCTGTTTTATTAGAATTAAAACATTTAAACTTACCTTACTTCAAGAACTTTTTGAATTTTCTTGAGAGCATTGCCTTCTCCTCTTCATTGTCATCTGAATTGTCCGTATCTGAGGGTGCATGGAAGACAAGTTCCTTCTTCTTTGAGAAAGGCTGTTGTTCATCCTTCTTTCTGTCTTCCAGTTGTACTTCATATGTCATTAAATTACCAATGAGGTTTTCTAATGACATAATGGAGAGATCATTTGCTTTTTCGAATGCAGTTGTCTTCTTCTCCCAATCTGATGTGAGTGCACGAAGGATCTTGCGAACTTTTTCGACTTGGGTGTATTCCTTTCCAAGGGATGCTAAGAAATTTGTTATGTCCGTGAACCTTGTTATCATTTCTGAAATTATTTCGTTCTCCATCATTTTGAAGAGTTCAAACCTGTGAACAAGAACAGAAATTTTAGATTCTTTAACCTTATTTGTACCTTCATGTGTTACCTGTCGCATGTGCCATATTTGATTTGCAGATGTGGCTATTGACACACGATTGAATTCTTCTTTAGTTAAGGCACAGAATAATACATTCATCGCTTTGGCATCAAGATTCGCATTCTTCTTTTGCTCATCACTCCAAACGCTGTAATTGGTAGTCGATTTGGTGTATGTTGCTTCTACTATGTTCCATAGTTCGTAGTTGATCGATTGCAAGTATATCTTCATTCTACACTTTCAATAGTTGTAGTTCGATCCATCGAATAGCAGTGGACGTTGTGTAGAATGTCCTTCTTTGAATTGTGATGAAGGAAACTCCGTTGCCATCCTTGTAGGTTGTTGACTGGGTATGTAGTGCTCTGCCCGGGCTCTGATACCAATTGTTGGGCCCGAAATGACACCAATTATAGAATCTAAAAATTATGTCAGCACAACACTAGAACAAAGGATGATTAACGTTAAATAAATAAACTTGCACAAACGAAATTAAATCACAGAAAGTAAATCAAACGCAAACAGAAGTAATTTATCCTGCTTCGATCCTCTTGACCTACATCCAGTCCCCAAGCCACCCGCTTGAGATTTTCCTTTAACATTTGATTTTGTACACCCAAAATTAACACCTTGTATACCACTTGACAACTCCCCTTTGCCAAATGTATACAACTCTTCTTACAAGCAAGAAGACAACAACACCTTGTACAACCTCTCTTCAACCCGAAGACGCTCTTGTACAATCTTTCTCTTTGATGAATACAAATAAATCCTACAAGCCTTGAATTCATAAGTGATCGTGAACAAGGACTCTTATAGGCGGACTCTCAGAAATCTTCACTGAAGGATTGTAATTTGAGTGAAGAATTGAAAGTAGAAACAGTTTTCTGAAAAACAGATTTTTCAACAGAGTTTTTGGGCAGAAAATTATTAATATGAATTGGTGTTTTTAGCTTAGGACAACATTCCTATTTATAGGTGAAATCTATAGTCAGTTAGCGTAGTTATCAGGACAAATTTGAATTTTGAAACGTTAGATAAAATACCAGAAATCAGAAACTGACGAACAGTCAGAAACTGCTATTAGTCGACTAGGATATGGAGGTTAGTAGACTAGAAGAACAAATTTTGTCATGGTTAGTCGACTAATATAGGAGGCAAGTCGACTATATAAAGACTGATACGGATAACAAGTTTCTGAAAACTGTAATTAGTCAACCAGTAGAACATGGTTAGTCGACTATAGCATGGGTTAGTCGATAAGGTCTATAAGAAGTCGACTAATACTGCTAAACAGAGAACAAACAGAGAGCAGAAATATTTTTGTGGAAGGCCTTAGTCGACTGTATAATGGATCAAGTCGGCTAGGTGATAGGTTAGTCGACTATTGTGTGTGTATTCAAGGCTTTTAACAAAAATTCTAAAAAAATACACATAAATATGTTGGTCCCGAGATGATGCCAATTGTAGGATCTAGAATATACGTCAACACTCAAACAAAGATATTAGCGTTACAGAAATAAAGTACTTGCAATAAAAGAAAATTAAATCTCAGAAAGTAAAACAAACGCAAACACGAGAGATTTATCCTGGTTCGGTCCTCGTGACTACATCCAGTCCCCAAGCCACCCACCTGAGATTTTCCTTTATCCTTTGACTTTGTACACCCAAAATCAACACCTTGCAAACCACTTGACAAATCCCCTTTGCCAAATGTGTACAACTCTTCTTACAACTAAGAAGACCACAACACGTTTTACAAACTCTCTTCAACCGAAAACGCTCTTGTACAATGCTCCTCTTGAGTGATTACAAATGATCCTATAAGCCTTGAATCTGTATGTGATCGTGAACAAGGGCTATTATAGGTGGACTTTCAAAAATCTTCACAATGGAGTAGGAATTGGTAAAGAAACAGAAAGTGGAAACAAGTTTTCTGAAAACCAGAATTTTGACAGAGTTTTTGTTCAGAAAACTTTTCATTTGGATTGGTGTCTTTAGCTTAGGATAACATACCTATTTATAGCTGAAATCCATAGTCAGTTAGGGTAGTTATCAGGTCCATTTGAATATATAAACGTTAGATAACGTTGGATAAAACACCAAAAAACAGAAACTGTCCAACAGTCAGAAACTGTCATTAATCGACTTGGGGTAGAGGGTTAGTCGACTAGGTTAGGCAATTTACACTGGGTTAGTCGACTACAAAATGGGCCAAGTCGACTAGGTCAAAATTGAATCAAAGGACAAGTTTCTGAAAACTGAAACTAGTCGACCAGACTAAGGGGTTAGTCTACTAGGCCTTCTATTAGTCGACTAGATAGTCTGTAAAGTCGACTAATAATGCATATGGTTACAAAACAGAGAGTTGGTATATTTGCAGGACAAAGGTTAGTCGACTACTAAATATGTCAAGTCGACTATACCATGTATAAGTCGACTACAAAGAGGTATAAGTCGACTAATAGAGTAATGATATGTGTGTGTTTCAAGACTTTTAACATACTGTTAACCATTACAACACATCAATAGCAACTCTCTTTGGGAAGTCTTGATCATGTAGAACTCTTGAATAGGCTTGTAAGATAGAGCTCCATTGATATGTCTCACAAATGTATCATCAAAAGCAAGTTCCATCAAAATACTCAAATCTCCATATGAGTTTGAGCAACCAGAACACTATATAAATGCTTGAGATAGAGATCCAATGAAATGGCTTTACAAATGTATCATCAAAATCAAGTTCCAACATTGACGACGTTGATGAAAGCGCGTGCGTGATGGGGTGTGACGAGGCCGACCAGATGCGACAAGAAAATAAATCAAAGGCCCATCTCGATTTTCATGATGATGAACTACATTGCCCCACTTGCGCTCAGCGAACGAGGCCAACAACACAGGAAACAAAGTAAGAACCCTATGACGTCACCCCTCATGTGCATGGAACACGAAGGCGAAGATTAACTAGCCACAAGAGAGATGGATGCAGGATTAGTGACAAAATCCAAAGGATAAAGAAGAGAAAGGGAAGATTGTACTAAAATATATTTTAATGGAAAAATTGTAGAATTCAAGATGTTGCGGCCAAAAACGAGGCCAAATTCGGCCAAAACAAAGGCAGCCAAAAACCCTAGGCTACACATTCTATTTATATCCTAGGTCCTGTTGGCTATTTTACAAATACATCTCCAAGCAAATATAAAATTACACATACAAATTACAAACTATTTAGTCATATATTTACATTTAAGTCCCTGAACTTTGCAGAATTACATTTTTGCCCCAATTGGACTCAAACGTCTTCAAACTAAGTGTGAATCTCTGTGGTGTGAATTTTAAGAACAGTAGAGCAACCCCGGCAATGTCAAATCTCTCATCTTACCTTCGAACTCTTCTTATCATGCCAAATATCCACAAAGTATACTTTTGCGGTCTAGTCTTCTCCTAAGAGCTTTGTCTGCAAAATACCATTAAAAATACCCGAGTAACATTATTTATAAACAAATAATAGATAAATATGGGTATGAAATGTGATAAATCGTGCTTATTATTATGCAAGGCTCGCTTGCTTTCAGGCAGTTTAACCAAATCCATATTTGGTTCTTCATGAGAGACTCCATCTCATCATCTATAGCAATATCCCACTTGAACTTATCTTCCACCTGCAAGGCCTCTTCGTAACACTCGAGCTCACCACTGTCAGTCAACTACAGATAGTGCAAGACACGAGAATCTCTCTGGAGCTCTAATCATCCTGGTTGATCGCCTCACCTCATCTTGGGGTGTCAGAGGCTCTACTCAGAGTTCCTCAGTCCCCTCTGGAATGCTCTGAACTTGCTTCACAGGGACATTATCAAGTTCAACGAACTTTAAGTTTACAACATCTTGTTGTTTCTTAGTGCTCCGAGATGCCACTACTAGATCTTTCTCTGAAGTACTTCTCTCAGTCAGCAAGTCCTTGTACATCTTCTCATTGAATACCACATCATTATGCCTAAGGATCTTTCGATTTTCTGGATCTCAAAACCGATAACCATACTCGCTTATATTGTACTCGATGAAGATGTACCTCTTGGACTTGGATCCAACTTGTTCTTGTGATCTAGATCCACATGGATATATGGATACAACCAACAATACGCAGGTGGTTCAGATTTATCTCTTTGTCAGTTCATGTTCCACAGTCAAGAGCATTGATGACCTTCTGTTTGTTAGATACACATCGTATTGACTGCATCTGCCCAAAACTGCTTGGCAATTCAGCGTGTATTTGCATGCTCCTGGCACACTTTAGAATTGTCCTGTTCATGTGCTCTGCTACTCCATTCTGATGAGGGTTTCTCGAAACTGTCTTCACTGTACGAATTCTCGACTCGCACATAACTCTTCGAATCTGTCATCACAGTATTCGTCCCCACTGTCAGACTTCAAGCACTTAAACTTCTGACCTGATTCATTCTCAACTTGGGCAAATCATTTCTTAAACACATCGAACACATCTGACTTGTGTTTCAAGAAATAAATCCAGATCTTTTTACTAGAATCATCAAAAAAGGTCACAAAATACAACAAGCCTCTGAGAGAGGGAACTGTAGCCTTACCCCACACATCGGTATGAACTAAAGCTTTCTGCCTACGGAGTTTTTCTCACCTTTGAGAAGCTAACTCTCTGATGCTTTCCGCAGACGCAGTCTTCAAAGAAATCTAAGTTTATAGATTTCAACCCTCGCAGCTTATCCTTGGAGAGCATAACCTTCATCCCCTTCTCGCTCATATGCCCAAGTCACTGATGCCATATTCCGGCATCCAACTCCAATGAAGCAACTGAAATTAACGCTCCAGAACCAGATGTCATGTAGAGGGTACATTCTTTCTTCCCCTGTGCCATCACCATGGCACCCTTCGTGAGATCTTACATACATCATCGTCGAAGGTGGTCTCCATCCCTATGTCTGCAAGCTGACCGACAGAGATCAGATTTATCTTCAGCTTCGGTACATGTCTAAACATTTCTCAATTTCAGCGTCGAGTTATTAGAGTTGCACACCATCACATCGCCCTTCCCGACAATGTCATATAGTTCATCATCTCTTAGATACACGTTTCCAAGTTCACCTTTCACATAGTTTTGAAAGATGTCGCGTCGAGAAGTGGCGTGAAAAGAGGTGCCCGAATCAATCACCCATGATTCACTAGAATCAGCTAAGGAGAGAATAAAGCATCGGATCGGTCACTCTCTGTAACATACGCAGAATCTTCTATTTGCTTTTGCTTTTCTATCATTCTTCTGCTTGCAATCCCTCTGAATATGCCCTTTCTCACCACATTGCCAACATCCGGCACCCCTCGACTTGAACTCTTCTTTAGATTTAGACTTGCCATTCTTTTTCTTTTCTCTATTGGTCGATCTTCCTCTCCGATCGACACTCAGAGCATTCTATGATGTCTTAGCCGATCTCGATGACTTCCTGTGCGCCTCTTCGCTGAGAGTACACCACCACATCATCAAACTTCAGGTTCTTGTCCCACAAGAATTGCTCACACCATCACGAGACTATCCCAGACCTCTGGCAGACTGGACAACAAAAACCAGCGCCCCGATTTCATCATCAAAATTAATCTCAATGGATTCCAACTGGCTTGTTAGTGTGTTGAATTCATTGAGACGCTTAGCGACGCTTTCGCTCTGCGCATCTTCAAGTAACTTCTTCATCAAGAAAATCTTATTTGAAGCCGAGGGTTTCTCGTACATCTTCGATAAAGCGCCATCAACTCTTTGGTCATCTTCACCCTGGAGATGTTGAATGCAACCGTCAATGCCAGGGATAATCGGATCACCCCTAGGGTTTTCCGATTTAAGATCTCCCACTCGCCATCCGACATCTGATTGTTCATAAAAAGTGCATATTTTAAGTCACATTTTTATGTTTATTTTTTATAAAGCACTGCTATTAATTCATTTATTATTAGTAATATGCAAGCCTCCACAATCTAAGAGAAAGCCCACAAGAAGCCCAAAAGCCTACAGTTATCATGAAAATAACGATTAATGGGAAGATAAAGAAAGCTTCTATTCTCTCCCATTTAAATTTGGGATTTTAAATTAATTTAATTTAAAATATAGAAGATGAAAAAGACAGAACAAGATAAATCCTCATCCCAATTAAAAATAGAGGTGGACTTCTATTTAAATCTGATTGCTTGCACCACAAGATAAAGATAAAGGGAAGAAAATCTGAATTGAACTCAGATTTAGAGATAACTTGATCTCCAAGTTATTTAGAAGATCGACATATTTCAAAATTCAGGGATCAAATGAAGATTCTGATGATAGATCTCCACATAAACGGACGAGCTGAAACCACGCGCCAAAGCGCGTGACCAAATGCCGCAAAAATGTCACGACAAGCCCTCTTTTGCTGGGGAAACACGACAATCCTGGGGCCGCGTGCGTTGAGTTTGGAGGAGGTATTCTACTGGAACTCTACTTTCAAATCTCCTATAAATATTCCTGAAGAGCAACAAAGAAGAGGCATCTCAGAGATTGGGTATACGATTATTTATTTAGCCATTTATTCTCAAATTTTCATTGTATTATCTAGCTTTAATTTGAAGAATATTTTTGAAGGACTTTGTAATTGGCCAGTGACAATAAATAAAATGTTTATTTTTCTTTTCATCTCTCTATTCTTTAATTTCATGTTACTGTTTTAGTTTGTTTATTTTCTTTCTTCTTTTCTTTTTGATGCAAATTTCCCTTCTCCATTATATATCTTGTTAAAAATAAAAAATATGAATTACTAATTTATCTTGTAGTTTGCTAATCGCTCGATCAACTTAAGTTTAGTCTAAAAGATGAACTGATTGAACTTTATGCTTGTTTGAAACCCTAGGATAAAAATTGATGTTCTTGAAGATGAATAATTAGTTAAGTTAAATTAATTTAGAGTTGCACTTTTTAATGGTTACTCTTAGTTCATATTTAGATATTTTGATAGCATCATGTTAGGTTTAAAAGACTTTCTTATATTATGCTTAGAAACTAAGATGAATTAAAGTTAATTTTATTAGTATACTCTAATTAGGTTTACATTATTCTTTACTCATCTTATTTGATTTTCAATTAAAAATGTAGGGTAGATCTTTATAGATTCAACATGATGTTCTCTTGTTAGACTAATACTTGATTGTGGTAGATGATTAGCAAACTATAATTTCTTTTACTTAATTAATTCTCTTACAACCAAAATCTCTTTTTCCAAGCTATATATGCAGAGAAATCGTCCCGAAAAGCTTCCATCGCATCCTTTCCTGTGGATCGACCCGTCTAACCTCTGCTACGTGGTTACATTGAGAAGAGACTAAGAACTTTCTGACCTTAACTCTTGACTTTACTTCCAATACATTTTTTGCTCTCAATCAAAATTTTGGCGTCGTTGAGGGAACGGTACGATATTCTCTAGAACTAAGTTTTTCTATTTCTGTTTGCAGGATCTGATAACAGGAAAACTAACTGCAGCTAAGGACATATAGCTACTCTGTGCCTCTGCCCTAGAAGGCAGAGTAATAGAGCCAACTAAACAGCGCGCGAACGCGACAAACGTCGCGTTTCCGCGGCTTTGGTAGATTACTACTGATTCATCTTTTGCAAGTCTGCTGCAAATTGCAAGTTCTATTTACTGCTTTGATAGTTTTTTCTCTGTGATCACCATGCATACTGCTAACTAATAAACAATAACGTATTAGCTGATTAACTTAAAAAATTAGACTCTTCCATGTAGGGCACGTGTCTATTTATTTTTTTAATTCTATTGAAGAGGTCGGTGACAAAGTATGTCCACATTGCATATAGTATAGAAATCACTTTTGGTTGATTTATCACTTTAGTGAATTCTTTTCTATTGCTTTAACACGCGCACTAAATTATTTTAAGGGCAAAAACCCGTAAACAACATAAGGTGGAGACGTCATTATCTCACTGGCCCACAAACCACTCCCGTTGCACCCACAACCCTAAATCTAAACTTAAAAATTGACTAGACGTTGGCTTTAGGTTAACTCGGGCTCATTGAAAGATTGACTGAAGGAGGAAGTTGATCGAAATTAACTCTTGCCAAATCGGTGACTAGGTTGGGAATTGAGAGGCGAAACCTCGAAGGTTGGTAGTTTAACATAATTAGGCCCGTCTTTGACGGATACCTCCCACCGATCTTGCCACCTACCTGGCTGATTAACTTGTGCTTAAGGTCGGCAATATACCTCCCACAGACAGCCTAAAGTTAGGAGTCGTCTAGGTCCAAGCTTACCCTAGATTAGGATTTTTATTTTGATTTTTTCCCTTCTTGATTGATTGGGTGAACTTGTTTGTTAACTGTTCATGTCAGCTTGGTCGAGAGACCCAGCCACATCTAGACTGACTAGGAACAGTTCACCATCCAAACCCAAACCCGATCCATACATGGCATAACCACCATCTCTGCAAGATATGTTCTACCTTATTAGAACCTCGCTTCCATCTTGCATCCAACTTCCATCAGTTGGTGACAACAACTTTGAGCTCAAGCCTCAATCATCAACACACTCCCAAGTTTCATGGGCTAGAGTCCGAAGATGCATATTTCTTCATAAGAGAATTTGAGAAAATATGACAAATGATGAAACTACCCAACCTTGTAGACGATGCTATTAGGTTGTGATTCGTCCCATTTTCCCTTAAAGACTTAGCAAAGAAATGGCTCTATAGCTTGGAGGTCGGATCTATCATATTGTAGGACAGTTTTGTCAAAGTCTTCTTAAAAAAATTCTACCCTACCCACAAGACCGCCCTATGAAGAAAAATATAACGCAGTGCAAGCAAGAACGCAACGAACCGTTTTGAAAATATTTCAAATGTTTCAAAGACCTTCTTGTCCAATGCCCTCATCATGACGTAGAGAAGTGACGACTATGCCAAAATCTCTACGATGGTCTAGATTATCAAAATAAGACTCTTATTGAAATCATGTATGGAGGGAAGTTCTTGAAAAAAGATGAAAACGAAGGTGAAAAATATATGAAGATCTAGCCGAGAAAACCATACAATGGGAATCTAACAACGAAGAGTCTAGTACTGCAAACTCTATCTTTTCAAAAAGAGGTCTCCACTCGATAGACGATAGAGGATTGCATAGCAACTAAGGGAAATTTTGCTAACATAATGTGAAGACTAGAAGTCATAGAAACTAAGGGGTCAGTTCTGGTGAGCCAAGTCAAACCCAACACTGTCTCAACGACGGGCTGCACTTACTGCCAAGCGATAAACCATGTGTTTGAGGAGTGTCCAGTTTTTCAGGCTCAACAGATGTTGACCGAGCCCATGAATGTGGCCTTTTCAAGGCCCATTACAATTCCTACGCTCCAACTTACAATCCTGGCTGGAGGAATCACCCGAATTTCTCATGGAGCCAAAATAAACACTTCCCACCTTCCAACCATCAGTCCAATTTTCCAATTATCAACAACAATTTTCCAACCAAGTTCCCAAATCCTCCGTCCAAGGTCCCCAATTTGAAAATAAGTCAACCGTTTTGGAGAAGATTCTTGCATCTTTTACGCAAAATACAGGACAAGTCATGTCTAGATTAAAGGTCCAAATGAGTCAGTTAGCCAGTTCCCTAATGAAAGCATCTTTCACGCAAAATACAGGATAAGCCATGTCTAGATTAAAGGTCCAAATGAGTCAGTTAGCCAGTTCCCTAATGAAACCCAAAGGAAGTTTACCTAGTCAACCGATAGCAAACCTTAGGAACTCTAGTCAAGCTCATTTGGCTCAAGAGGATCAAATAAACCAATGTATAATTTGATTCATACATTGCAGTCGGGAAAACAAGTTGATAATCAAGTGTCAACACCATCAAGTTCAACACAAGTATCCACCTCTCCTAGTCCCACTCCACCTCCACTTTATTCCAACACTAAAAAGACAAGTCAGCCGAAATTATGCACAAGCCTATAACACCTTACCCAAATAGGCTTAAAAACAAACAAAGTGCACAAATGGATAAGGTACGTGAGATTTTTAATCAAGTCAAAATTAATATACCTCTTCTTGATGCAATCTAACAAGTCTCTAGTTATGCCAAATTCCTTAAGAACATGTGCACCAAGAAGAGAAAGACTAATGTGCTCAAGAGGTTTTCCAGCCACTAATATTAGTGAGTTATTATCCAATCAAATCACTGTCAAGTACAAGGATCCCGGTTGCCTTACCATTTCTTGCACAATAGGTCAAACTGTAATTCGTGCAATTCTTAATTTTGGAGCAAGTATCAACTACTCTCTTTCTTAGTCTACCAACAACTTGGGTTGGGCGAGCTTAATCCGACTAAAGTTACAATCCAATTAGTTGACCGGTCTGTAAAAATTTCCAAAAGAGAAATTACTAATGTCCTTATCCGGGTTGGGGAGTTTATTTACCCGTAGATTTTATTGTTCTTGAGACCCAACCTATATCCAATCCTAGGTCTCAAACTCTCGTTATCTTAGGGCGTCCATTCTTTGCAACTGCAAATGCGATCATCGATTATAGGAACGGATCCATGAGGTTAACATTTGGAGACATAAGAGGTCAATGTCTTTAACCTAGAACAACAACCTCGTAAGATAAAAGACGAATGTTTGAGGTAAACTTCATTGAGAACAATTATGAAGAAAGTGAAGTTATGGAGAATGACCTATATTTCTTGATGAATTATTTAAGGATGAATGCGATTATATTAATGAGAAGACATATGTTAGAGATCCTGATTTTAAAGTCCACTTTAAAAAAGAAAATTTGATTTAAGTGTCTTCAATTTCAACGAGTCAATCAATGATATATCGCATGATAATATAATTCAAGAACATTCGAGTGACCTGACCTTTGAAAATCTCTTTGAAGAAGAACTCATGTGTTTGGAAGAACGATTAGGGATATTTTGGTTAATTACACCCGCCAAGGGAAAATATTGATCTAAGTTTTGAGAAGATATATGGAATTGAGCTAGAATTCTTAGGTATCCATAGTGAGAAAGTTCCAACTGAAAGGTTGATGGTAATAATTTTTGAACAATGAAAGTAGACATATGAGTAAAAAGAGCTTAACGAAGATGAGATGGGGGAGGAAGAGAGCTAAAATGACAAAAAGATTGGCCTCCCCACTGTGCCCTATAAAGAGAATCTATTGGAATGATGGGAAGCGAGCTAGAGGAATGAGACCTAAAAAGATCTAAGTGTGGGAGAAACATGATGTTGTGCATATTTTTGTATATTATTTTTTTATGCATCTTTTTTACCCTTTATTTCATACATTCATGCATTACAGTCATACATTGAGGACAATACACGAAATAGGTATGGGGAGGGTTCTAACATGACTAACATAACTATAATTTTTTTTGAAAGAGAACAATATTTTGACATTTCTTGTAAGAAATTAAGTTAAATTTAAGGAATAAGAGAATCATAATTAGGATTTCTTATGGTTGGTCAAAATAAGATGATTTGTTTGATTTCTAGGGTTAGGAAGAAAATTTGAAAAAGTAATTTAGTTTTGATCTATACCTTGATGAAATATGCACACTTTATACACTTACACATTTAGGGTTCAAAAACAAAGATTCTTATGCCTTATAAGAAAATAAAAAATATATATATATCAAAAATCTTCTGATTAAGCTGGGAATTTGTGCCTCATAAAATATAAGTATTCACACCTAAAAGTAGTTTATATAATAAATTCTTAGTTTCGTGGCCTTATTTGCTCGAATCCTTAAGTAATTATGTTATTTACTCACCCGATGCCCTAAGACCGTCTAGTTTGAGTGTCACTGACTAAAGGCTCGTTACATGGGCAGATTAGAAAGCCGAATAAAACTAAAAAATAATACCACCAAATATATAAAAAAAGAAAAGAAAATAAGGCATAAGAGTTAGAGTTTAAGAATCCTTAGTCAAAATATTCACGATCATGAAAGTGCATATGATTTAGGGTAAAGTAATAGATTAGATGAGAAATACAAATTTAACCCCTTACCTTGATTGATAACAAGTTTTTGAATAGAGACTAAGTTTAGGAATGAAAAATTATATTTTCATATAACTTATAAATTACTTGAACTCTTACAATAATACTTCAAATATTTTCTCCTTTTCAAAATGCTTTTCGAAAATACTAACAATTTTTTCTTTATGAATTTTGTGGGTGTAATTCAATGAAAACTCTCACGAGACAATACTCGTCCTCTGGGGGTAACTTAGAGGTTTAACGGCTTATCACACGTGCTAAGTGCCATCGTGATTCCAACGAAAGTGAGATTAGGATAGTTAGATTAGTTTTTTTGTTTTAATCGAGGACGAGTAAAAGATAGGTGTGGGGTGTGATTGTTTCATAAAAAGTGCATATTTTTAGTCAAATTTTCATATTTATTTTTATTAAGCACTGCTATTTAATTCATTTATTGTTTGGTAATGTGCAAGCTCTACAATGCAAGAGAAAGCCCACAAGAAGCCCAAAAGCCCACAATTATCATGAAAATAAAGAATAATTGAGAAGATAAAAGAAGCTTCTATTCTTTCCCATTTAAATTTGGGGTTTAAAATCTAGAAGAGAAAAAGGATAAAACAAGATGAATCCTCATCCTAATTAAAGATAGAGGTGGACTTCTATTTAAATCTGGTTGCTTGCACCATAAGATGAAGATAAAGGAGAGAATCTAAATTTAACTCGGTTTAGAAATAACTTGATCTTCAACTTATCTAGAAGATCGACATATTTTAAAATTCGGGGATCAAATGAAGATTCTGAGGATAGATCTCCACATGAACGAACGAGATGAAGCCACGCGCCAAAGCGCGTGAACAAACGCCACAAAAATGCCACGCAAACCCTTTTTTGTCGCAGAAACGTGACAATCCTGGGGCCGCGTGCGTTGAGTTTTGGAGGAGGTGTTCTACTGGGACTCTACTTCTTAAATCTCCTATAAATATCCCTGAAGAGTAACAGAGAAAAGGCATCTCGGAGATTGAGTATAGGATTATTTGTTTAGCCATTTATTTTCGAATTTTCATTGTATTATCTAGCTTTTAATTTGAAGAATATTTTTGAAGGAGGACTTTGTAATTGGCCAATGACAATCAATGAAAGGTTCATTTTTCTTTTCATCTCTTGTTCTTTAATTTCGTTGTTATTATTTTAGTTTGTTTATTTTCTTTTCTTCTTTTCTTTTTGATGCAAATTTCCCTTCTCCATTATTTTTCTTGTTAAAAATAAAAAAATATGAATAACTAATTTATCTTGTAGTTTGTTAATCTCTCGATCTACTTAAGTTTAGTCTAAAGATGAACTGATTGAACTCTATACTTGTTTGAAATCCTATGATTAAATTGATGTTCTTAAAGATGAATAATTAGTTAAGTTGAATAAATTTAGGGTTGCACTTTTTAATAGTTACTCTTAATTCATATTTAGATACTTTGATAGCATCATGTTAGCTTTAAAAGACTTTTCTTATGCTATGCTTAGAAACTAGGATGAATTAAAGTTTAATTTTATTATTGTACTCTAATTAGGGTTTATATTATTTTTTACTCATCTTATTTGATTCTCAATCAAAACCATAGGGTAGATCTTTATAGATTTAACATGATGTTCTCCCTTCTTAGACTAATACTTGGTTGTGGTAGATGATTTGGGACTATAATTTTCTTTGCTTATTTAAATCCCTTACAACCAAAATCTCTTTTTCCAAGCTATCTATGTAGAGAAATCGTTCCGAAAAGCTTCATCACATCCCTCCCTGTGGATCGACCTGTCTAGCCTCTGCTACGCAATTACATTGAGAAGAGACTAAGAACTTTTTGTCTTAACTCTTGACTTTACTTCCAATACATTTTCTGTTCTAAATCAACATCTCCTTCAGCTTTTGCGCCTTTCCACTAAGAGAAAGAAATCTTTTTGGTACAGGTATATTCGATCTGCATCTTCCAGAACCCAAAGTTCACGCCATTAAATCTTTTAACCCTGATCTTTCCTTCGTCCACCATTACAAACCTCGCTCTGAGACCAATTGTTAGGGTCGACAACAACACGGATGAAGAAAAGATGCAAAAAACACATCAATCACAAACATAAAAAATTACGTGAAAACCCAAATTGGAAAAAAAAACCACAGAGTTGCACACAAATCCACTATTATCAGAGAAATTACGGGCAGAAGAAGAGATTCCACACAGCCCCTCTTTACAATGACACTCAATAGATTAATGCTTCATCATACTTTACCCTAGTGATTACACGTCCCCTTTTATAGGATAAACTAGCCTAAACTGTCATTGACGTGTTTTTCAAGTTTCGCTGGTAAAAAAATTTCTAGAGTGGACGGCTTCCAGGCTGGTCTGGCCCACTTCCAGGCTGGACCGTTTCCGCTTCGCACATCGGAGGATAAGTCTGCTCTGTAGTTTCGGAGTGCTCCTTCAACTAGGTGCTACGAAGTGATCTTCGCTTTGGAGACTCCATCACTCCGGAGGCTGTCGCTCCAGAGACGTTCACTCTGGAGGCTATCGCTCTGTCTATGCCATCAACCTGAAACTCCAAACTCGTTCTGCTATCGCTCCGGGACCATCGTGTTGACTCCGTCAAGGTTCCACAACTCAACATCTTTTTCTTCATATCGAGACCTAGTTTATTGGGAACTACATAGATAATGATGGTGGTAACAATAATGACGATTCAGGCTTGTCCTCACTATTCTGGGTTAGCATTTTCCGTGATTCTTTGCTGATATTTCTGATACAAATCTACATCTTTAAGCCATGGTCCATTGTCAGATGGTGGTAAATTGTTTTAAAGCACTTGCTTCGAAGACAAATGTCTACACAATTGATCCATTTTAGGAATGCCAACTAGGAGAGGTGTAACAGTGCACTAATTATAACAATTTAAGGAAAGCAAACTTTGACTAATTTCCTTATCTCCCACCAGAAACTTTATTGGTTTCACTAGAAGAGAGCTATTCTTTGTTGTTATGAAACTCAATTAGACATGAGATCAATAACTATAAGGGAAGCAGAAAAGGGAATATCTATTTCCATCGAAGTCAGAGACGTAACAGTGCACTAGTCAAAACAATTTAGGGAACCCATACTATGACTAATTTCCTGATTTGCAACCAGAAAGTTTATTGTTGTCACTAAATGAGAACTATTATTTGCTGTTATGGAACTAGCTTCATACATGAGATCAATAATTATAAGCCCAACGGAAAACGGGCAATACCTATTTCCATAAAAGTTAGAATTCTTGCAAAAGAGGAAGACATACAAACAAAAAAATGGATAGAAGTAGGCATAAGCAATATGTTTAACAAGTATATCAAGTTTACCTTGCTTTGGTACTTTCTGCCACTACCAATATGCATACAAGTATATCTACTAGTGCAAGAAACTCCATACCGTAATCAGGCAATGTACCACAGAAAGCAAAAACTATCAAAAAAAGAGAGTAACAACACAACAAAAATATCAGAAAGCAAGAGTTAAGGAGTACAGAAGTGTGGGTCTCATATAGCCCGATACACATAACAAGTATATCTACTAGTGCAAGGAAAAAACATATGAATGCAAATAAATATATGTTTATGCCTCACAAAACTAAACTACAGTTCATAAGGTGCTTACATAAAGCAGGCTCTGAACAACCACCCAGAAGATCAGAATGCCATTCCTCGTGCCTGTGTGATCCTCCGTCAGATATCAAATCACGACCTGATGAAACTGGAGAAGCATATCTGCGTGGTCACATGAAGTTGATTTTAGAAATTTACCTAAGCAAGCATGCAAGACGGCATTTCTGTGTGTAGGATACCATATACGGAGATATGTGTGTCAGTATACCATGGTTCTAAATATCGGCCGATATATCGGCTCATATCTTGTCGGCTCATATCTCGGTTTTGGACCCATACCACTATGATTCGATGAAAAATATCGTCTATATCGGTTGATATATTGGCCAATATGTCTCAGCCTGATATCACCCCACATTGCACCCTTTTTTTCTTTGGGTTTTCTTTCTTAACAAACCGAATTTGGGCCCAAGTTTCAAATACATTATGCTATTACTAGCAACTTGAGACTTAATAATGTTTATTAAATTTTATAATTTATATATTGTTTAATTTTGTTGTTTATGCATGTTGTTTATAATTTTATCTATGTTGTTAAGGGCAAGTTGAGAATTGGAACGGGTAATATTTTTATATTTTGTTTTGTTTATGCATCAAGTTATATGTGTTTTTTTGTAATTTCATATATTTTGTCTTTTGCAAGTAATATTTACTCAAAGACTTAAATTTAAAGAGTAAGGATTTCATCCTTTATTCTTTATTTCATTCATCGAGTTCCAGGTAAGTAGTAAGCTTTTCATACTTCAAGCTATATAAAATTATAAATTATCAGTGGTTAAAATTATACTTAGAAGAATTAGTTTTGCAAATTTCTAATTTTATTGCATTGTATGTAAATCACTTATATTTGAATGTTTTTTGTATGCATATTGTCACATATTTATTCCATAGATGACATATAGAACTTTATAATTATCTTTTAAGTTATCCATATTTATAAACATACAATGTCTGATATGGATACGATTCGATGTCCCCGACATATATCGCCTAATATCCGCTATCCGATATGAGAAAACCTCAACCGATATGAACCCAATATCTCTGATATTTAGAACCTTGCAGTATACATGTGTGTAGGGTAGCATAACATCAAACAGCAGTCTGCGTCAACACAACCAGAATAAAAGGATGATTTAACAATAGTACTGGTGTTATTTTATTATAAATGTATCTAAAGACCAATGAAGATGCATAAAATTGCTTCAGCTGAGAAAATTTATGAAGTGGTAAGAAATCTCTTCAGGATTACGAGTTCAGATATGATGACCAATTAAACAATTAAGGTATTAAACGATCTAGAAGGCATTAAAATAACGTCTGGTCTAAATGATGACCTTGATGACATGATTTAATCTGTAAAAACATGTAAAATAGAAACATTGCAGCTGATGCAAGAGAAAAAGAGATTAGTCAGTGACAAGGAAGCAAATATCGGACAAGGCACATGATGGGGACATCACATCAGTGCTAATTATCTTTTTATGTCTTAGTCTATTTTTTAGTTTAGCTTTTTCTTTTATTATGAGACTTAGTCCCACATCGGTTGTGATGAAGAAGTTCACTTTATAAGAACTTATATAAAAAGGCTCAACTTAATGAATAAGTACACAATGGTTAAATAAAAACTTTCCAGTTAAATTCTCTTGAGAATGCTCTTGAGTTTTGGGTGCGAAGCCCATGGTGTAGGGGGTGTGAAGCCCGCATAAGGGGTGCGAAGCCCAAAATTACCCTGGTTCTTTATCTTAAACCCTAATTTCTATTTTGATTTCTTCTTTCAAAACCCTAATTCTCAATTTTTAGTTGAAGGTGATTGCGATCCTACCCATATTACATCAATTTTGTATAAGAGCTTTAGCTCAATCCCCTTCAAATCTTTCTTTCTCCCCTTCTAAAATTCTAGATCTATTTCAAACCTCAGATCTAGATCTATTCAAAAAAAAAAAAAGATAGAGGCAGAAAGAAAAAAGAAGAAAAGAATTATTGTTCACCGTGAACAGTAATCACTGCCACCATGAACAGTAATTACGAAACAGTAATTATTGTTTGTGAACAGTAATTACTGTTCATCTCCCACCCCGACCTGTCCGGAGTCTATTTCTCGCCCGTTCAGAGTCCGTTTTGAGCTATGTTCGAAGCGTTGAATTTATGACTGAGCCCCGGAGCCACTATAAAGATTTCACAACACTTGAGCAGCAGATCCGACCTCCACGAGCTCGTATTTGGCACCATTACTGTCCCAACAGCAGAGAACCTGCGTTCTGGTACATCTTCAACCTAATCTGAGTGCAATTCGAGCCACTGACTTTATTAGGTAACCTCTGATATTTATGCATTGAGTTTTATTAATGAGATTTTACTTTTGTGACAAATGCATTTATACTAATAGGGATAAAAGGAGGTTGAAAGGGACATATATGCAGCTCTACCGTATTTTCGGGATTTTTATGATCATGATGGGTATGAAAAGTGAGAAAACTATCTTGAGGATTTTTTCAGGCTCACAGAAAATCAGACCACTTATGTGCAAAGTGCAATCGATTCAGTTTTCATCATGGATGATATGTCGCAGTCTACTATTGGGCCTTGATAAAACTACCATCTTTTATCGATCTGACACGGAGACCAGTTCCACCTCCACCACCTTGGTCTCAATGTGATGCATTAGTGTCACTGTCACGGCCACTACCATGACCCGATTGAGATGCTTCATGAGAGGTGTCCTCACTCAACAAGTTCGACTCTCTCCCACCTGGGAGAAATGATGGAGACATCACATCAGTACTAGTTATCTTTTTATACTTCAGTATTTTTGAGTTTAGCCTTTTCTTTTATCATGAAACTTAGTCCTACATCGGTTGTCAGGAAGAAGTTCACTTTGTAAGAGCCTATATAAAGAGGCTCAACTCAATGAATAAGTAGACAATGATTAAATAAAAAAATTTCAGTTAAATCTTTTAAGAGTGCTCTTGAGTTTTCAGTGTGAAGCACATGGTGTAGGGGGTATGAAGCCTGCGTAAGGGGTGCGAAACCCAAAATTACCCTAGTTCTTTATCTTAAACCCTAATTTCTATTTTGATTTCTTCTTTTAAACCCTAATTCTCAAATTTTAGTTGAAGGTGATTGCGATCCTACCCGTATTACATCAGCACAGGGATGCGCTATTACACAGCCACAGCAACACAGACAAATCCTTGAAAACTAGGATGTAGGAGATAGCGTCATGACCACAAGTGTGCAACTGCATGTAGGGGGGTGTGTGTATTACACTATTTGAAGCCAAAGTGATCAGGACATGATATATTACAAGTAGAAAGAAAATTATTATAAAATCTAAATTATCTAAATTCACAGCTTCTTATCAACTAACTAAATCAAATAAATAAAAATTCTAAAAGCCCAGTAAAGTACCTCACATATACAAACTAGTCTATGACCGCCATCAAATGTTTGCAAAGCAATTAGATTATGTTAACAAGGCATCCGACATATGTCTAGGGACTCTTCTTATGTCTATTAAGGTACAACTTGATTCCAACAAACGGACAGAAAAACACCTTTCATTTTGAAGGCCCATGCTTAGTAGGTTGGTAAACGAGAAAATTCCAATGTCTAAATCATATGTACAACATAGAAGTTTCATCATTATAAATGATGAGTCATCATAACATCTGAGACTCAAAATTAAAGTAGACAAACGTCACCAATGCTACATAAAACTGACAGCATAAAGTGCACCTACATGATCCTCTGAGCAAGCAAAAACTTACTTGTTCACTAGTCGTATTATAGAAATGTGAATGATAGATGCACCTGCAGATGCATTAACACCTAAAAGACTTACTGGGAACCAACAAACAAGGCTGCCAACTAGTAAGCATAATAAAGCCAAGAATCAGTTGGGGGACTGCATAAAACCAAATACAGTAAGTGCTTTTTAGAGATAATGCCAACACAAAACAAGAAGATGAATACGGTGCACCAACTAGGATGAATCTGTCTCCATGTTAGGTGTAGGTAAAAAATAACATGGGAAGAATTTAATGGGGTGCCATGAATAGCAATATAGAAACCAGAAAAGATAACCATAGCAAGATCTTGCAAGAAATAGTAAAAGTGGCTGTAATAAGATTAAATCCGAGTGATAAGATTTATTTTCAGAGGGGATCAAAACTAACCTTGATGTTCACTTAGTATCACTTTGTTGACTGAAATATTTTCCATTAATAGAATATTCTTCACCTGTATCTTCATCTGAAAATTTTGCTTCTAGTTTGCTTGAATTTTTGAGTGAACCACTTTTTTCTGGGAGAGTACTGGCAACAGTTTGTGTCACCCCAATAAGATGTTGAATTACTTCACATTGACCAGAATCCAAATTCTGCGACCGTTGAAGTTCTAACTGGAGCTTTTTACTTTCTTTTTGAAGTGCCTCATCAAATGGCAGGTTTGGATAAGAACAAGACAGAGACTTCTTACGACCACTGTATGATTTCTTGAAGGATCACGATCTAATGTAGCATCCTGGACCTTTCTATCCTCTTCGTCCAGAGTATATTCACGTTCATCTCTTTCAATATATTCCAGTCTCTCCTATTCACAAAAGATAACATTAGTGAAAGAGAAAAATAGTTTTCAGCGGAAAAAATACATGCCTGTTCATGTTATTTCTTTTACTCAAATAAATACCAAAAAAAACTAGCTAACAAGCTGACAAAGAGAAGTTAATTGAAGGAAATCTAACAAAGAAGAATATTTGAAGACAATAATTCCACTTCTTAGGTTATCAATTGACGAGTTATATAACGGTTTACTAACTTAAAAATGAGCATAAATTCTCAAATAAACAGGAGGAGAAGTGACGTGAAACGGTGACGTGTGTATGAAAATCAGCAATAAAACATTCGATCAATGTTTCACCAAAATGAAACAATCATTGGTAAGAAATGATTAAAACTAAAAAAGCAGATGGATGAACAAAATAACACGCTTAGATTAATTCAATTCCAATTAAGAATCAATTAAAGATAATAATTCTACAGACAAAGATTTTATGATCAATATCAAAGATGTTGAATTAAAAACAAGCAAATCACACAATCTCATTTTTAATGGACAACAGTTAAGACGATAAAATATTTGAAATTTAATTATCGAACTCGAAATAACTGATCTAGATGTGAAACGTGCCTACTGAGGATCACGTCGACCTTAGTATCATGCGATGACTATAGATGTATATATCTCATCTCCACGAATCCATCGCTTCGAACCGTGCGTAATTTTCAACGGATTTCTTGAACAGCGACCTTTTTTATTTTGATGAGATTTTTCTTTGTGAAGAATTAAAGAAAAACTAAAATTAGAATTAATGATCGAAGATAAGAACTAAGGTTTGAAAGAGGGAGAGGAGAAAGGGAAGGGGATAAACCGATAAGGGTTTCTCACTCTATTTAAGGTTTCTCTAAGGGCATCACATCAAAAGAGAGGAATTGTAGAGAGATCACAAACTCACACAATTTTGAAGGAAATTTTTCATAATTTTCATTGCATAAAATTGTTTGATACAAGAAGCTTTTCATTACCTTTACAAAATTTGAATACAACTAACACTAAAATTTCTAATCAAAATAGAATTACAACTCCAAATTTTAGGAACTAAAAATTCACAATCACGTAAGATTACTACCAAACGGAAACTAAAAAATAAAAAACTCAAAATAAAAAAATAGAAAATAAAAGTCTACATCTACTAGGAATCTAGAACATGTGTCATCTCCATCGGTGGTACACGTGCCATGCACATGACTTGATGTCCACATCATTCTCCCGTATTAGAGAGAACTTGACTCCGTCGAGTTAGAAGTGGAAGTGCTTTCATACTGTTTCAAATTTCATAATCAATCTTCGACAATTCACTTTGTTCTAGCCATGTATCATCAATTGGTACTTTTTTTGTCCAACAAAACATATATTTTTGAATCCCACCATCTTGGGTGGTGATAATTTATCATCTAAGAATTTATCAACTTGAAATATTGTATAGGGTAAAATATTTGATAGTGGTGAAAAAAAGGGCTCTCGGAGATAGCTCACAGGAAGACCCCATCAACAAGATAACATCAAGATCCTTAAAATTCACTGAGTATTTGACAATGAAAGTAGAATTAATGCCAACATTTATAAAAAGATTTATAGCGTAGACATTATCGTTCAATTTCATCAAGATTTGAAATGGGTCAACACTACATGCATGCAATTGTTTAACATCACCAATATTTAAAGTTTTAGTCGGTTCCTATTATCAGCTTGCATCTCATGATTGTCATTGTTTTGTGCAACTTTATCACTGATTTCCTCGTGTGATTCATGCACATGTGATACAAATAATGATGTAGACTCAGTTGATGCAAAAAAGGATGCAGACTCACTTGACCTATCATGATTCGCTATGGGGACAAGATCTATGGAGAATTTCAATTTAGTATTTAACATATGCCATATGAAAAAAAGAGATGGTGTCGACAGTAGAGGAGAAGGGGTTGAGGATTAAAACAGGTAACGACATTAGGGATCGGTAGTAGAGACGGAGAAAGTGGTATTGGCAGTAGAGTCGGGAAAGGAAAGGGCGGGTGACAGTAAAATCCTTAATCACATAGTGACTTTCGGAGAAATAATGCTATCAAACTTAGGTGCTTTAATGGGAACTCCATCATTAATGGCAATCTTAAATGGACTTGAACAGTTGGCAACAATATGTCCATAACTGTGGCATTTGTGGCACTTGATTGTAAGGCTAATTTTGAAAAGTCTCTTTTAGTGCTCTTGTCTTTAGTGTTACTTTCATCACTTTTGTCTTTGGTGTCTGTCGTGTGTGTTGGTGTGTGAGAAGTGACTCAGAGCCGGTATTGATGTAAAGTGGACTTGAACGCTGGAGTTCGGTGATCCAGACTTCTAAACATATAATCCAACTTGAGAGCATCTAAATCTAGGACCAAGGCATAAGCCTTTTTAAGCTCAGTGATTTCACGTTCCATAACTCGTTTTCTAAGTCTACTCTAAGTTCAGCTCTAAATTGTGAAAAGATTTGGATGTCACTCTGCATGCCTCAGATATTATAGCGAGTGAAAAATTCATCAATTCAGTAACATACTCTTTGGTAGATCTGTTGCCTTGGGTAATTCAGTGCCATTTGTCAAGAAGACCAGTGAAATAAAATGGTGGCACGTATTCACTCGTAAATGCGTCTTTCATAGCAAATCAAATTTCTATTGGCTGCTGAAATTAGGCTTTCCTTGAAGTTTCCACACCTGCTCAGTTTGGCTAACTTGTCCAGTCAGTTTCATGGTAGTGAACTTGACTTTTTCAGTTTCAAAAAATAGGTACAGGTGAAGTACTTGTCATGCTTCGTAGCCAATCTATAAAAATTTTAGGATTCGAACATCCAGAAAAATCCGGACGATAATCAAAAGTTAGTACATCCAATTGGGGGCTTGTCAAGTATTGGTCATTCTGGTATGGTGTCAACGGACCATGTTTCCTCCATATTTGTTGTGATTTTCGAGGAGTTTCTAACTCAATCAATCTCTCTTGACTTTGTGCAGGTTTTGGGTGATGACCTTGAGTAGGTTTGTAATTCGGTGAACACGTGGCAACTTATTGGGGATTCATAGGGGCGGAGTGGAATTCACTACTCTCCTAGCAAATAAGGAATAACTTGGCAGGTTGGCATGCACTGTATGATCCTAAATGCAATATGCAAACAAAACTAACTAATTTTTATTTTATTTTGTTGGTATTTTAAGATTATCGGTCATCGGATTAATCAAACCCTTAATCTTACTGGTCCAATTCGCCAGATCGGCGTAGCTCAGATGAGAGGTTTTTCGTTCTTGGCGTTCCTTAATTACAAAATCATATTGAGTACACTTTCTTAGTTATACACCAATCGTACGGTATTTAGGAAAAGATTTACGCTTCAATGATTCCTAAATTACTTTAATTTTTTAATAAGATCTAAATCCTAAATGCAAGAAAATAATTAAAAGTACCTGAGATACAATTCATATCTAACCATGCTCTGATACCAAATTAATATGAAACGGTGATGTGTGTATGAAAATCAGCAATAAAACACTCAGTCAATGCTTCACCAACATGAAACGATTGCTGTTACAAATGATTAAAACTAATAAAAAATGGATGTACAAAATAACACAAGTAGATTAATTCAATTTCAATCAAAAATTAATTAAAGATGATAATTTATGCAGGCAGAGATTCTAAGATCATATTAAAGATACTGAATTAAAGACAAACAGAATTACATAATCTCATTTTTTATAGACAACAGTTAAGTTGATAAATATTAAAGATTTAATTATCGAACTCGAAATAACTGATCTGAATTAGAAACATACCTAATAAGGATCACATTGACCTCATTGTCCTGTAATGACTGTAGATGTATATATCTTGTCTCCATGAATCCAACGATTAGAACCATGCGTGTTTTTAATGAATTTTTTGAACAATGACTTTTTATCTTTTTGGGATTTTTCTTTGTGAAGAATTGAAGAACTAGAATTGGGATTAAAGATCGAACATAAGAACTAAGATTTAGAAGAAAATAGACAAGATAGGAAAGGGAAAAAACTAATTACGATTTCACACTAATTAGGATTTCTCTAAAGGCTTCATACAAAGAGAGAAATTGTAGAGAGATCATAAACGTACAATTTTGAGGAATTTTTTCATAATTTTAGTGTATAAAATTGTTTGATACAAGAGGCCTTTTATAACCTTTACAAAATTTGAATACAACTAAAACTAAACTCCTAAACAAAATAGAATTACAACTTCAAATTTCAGAAACTAAAAATTCTCAATCACAGTGGGATTACAACTACCAAAAGAAAAATAAAAAAATAAAAAAACTCAAAATAAAGAAACTAGAAAATAGAATTCTACAGCTATTAAGAATCTGGAACAAGGCGTCGTCTTCATCGGTGGCACACGTGCCATGCATGTGGCTTGATGTCCGCATCAATAAGTGAACTAGTAGAAGATAGTTACATCCACAAATTCATGAACATTTTGTTACTTGCACAGAATGGAGGAGTCTAAGAGAAACAGCTGCATATCAGTATCATGATAGTTCACTACATCTTAACAATGTCATGCTGTAAACTGTTCCGGTTTGAGCATATAGATATCACAAATAGAAGTAAAGTTTACCAAACTTAACGAGTAATTCTGTGAAACTCCTAGATATGCAATGATCTTCCCTTGAACATCGAGGGTCTCGTTTATAAGCTATGTGATACACACTTGGACTTTCATTCTCTAAGTGCTAAGTTTGAGGCAAATGGTCTAGATGTCCAAGCAAAGATAAAGCTCCCAGCTTCAACAATCATAGCAGCAATTGTGATAAACTAGAAAAGGCTTTCAGATATGAAAACTTGTCACCTAAAGATGCACGGAGGATATTTCATATGGCAACTTTCAAGAATATCTTTCTGACAACAAAATACCAACATAGTGATGGCCAAAATATTGTAATTTTCAGTTGGTGAAGAAGAAATGAACAAAACTCAATTAGAGGCAACAGTAGGAAAAACACAATCACTATTTTAAACATGTGTTAGATGGAAATCTAAACTGTGTTCAAATCAATATCAAGCATCAACATCAAAAAATATATAAATTCCATAATTGTCAGTGTGATTGCATACCACATAATAGAGATACGACAATCGCTCACTTTTAGCACCAATGATTAAAGGAGAGTTCAGACCATACAGGGCCACACACACACAGTGACTTCTACACTACATGTTGACGGTTGATGCATTAGTTGAGAATTGACTCAAGATATGTTTGTAGCACACTTTCACAACCAAACCACGAAAAGATAACCTCAATGACCCTAATAGATATCAGAATTGCTAATACAAGCCATCATCCAGTAGCTTCAATAGAGTCAAAGCAGAGGCCATTTCCCTCATTAACTTTGACCCATATAAATAGTTGGGTTTCTTACATATTTGTCCCTAAAATCTTTCAAATTTTGAAATTAATCCCTCAAATCTTATTATTTATTCATTAGTCCCTCAAAACATTTAAGTTACTCCCAATAGATCCTTTTGTTAGATCTACCATCAAATAATTAACTACGGTTTGAGCCCAACTTAACTAGAGTTATTTCCCTCTCTCTAACAGGCTACCTACCACACGCACAGCATCATTATTTTCTTTCTCTTCTGCTCTCTCCTCTCCTCTCTCTTTTTCCAGCCATGTGAGAATTCTAGGGTTCTTCAGTCGCCCCAAATCAAGCTCAGATCTTCACTCCTGGCCCCAAATCAACCTAGGATCATCACTTGTTTGCCCCAAATACAGCTCAGTCCTTCAATCGCTCTCTCACTCAGTTGAAAAAAAAGATATTTTTAGTGATTTTAGAGATCTGTAGTTGTTTCTAAATCCTCTCTCTCACTTGGTTGCTAAATGTAATTTTGTTTGCTAGGTCGAATTTGATGCTTGTTTGCCAACTCAGGTCTTCACTCCTGACCCCAAATCAAGCTCAGATTTCCACTATCAATTATTGTTAATTTAAAGTGACTGCAAGTTATTGTTTATTGTTCAGGTTAAAGTGAGCACACAGTTAATGTATGTGTTGTTTATGTGATACACAGTCTATTTTCGTGTACTTTGTTACTAGACTCTCATACTTTGTTTTTCTTGAACTACATTTTTTAGATTTTTATCAAGTGAAGTGGGTAATTGGTAGTAGTTATGGCTGAAGGAATCCATGGCTGGGATTGAAGATAACAAGGTGGAGGAAGATGTGATAGAAATTAAACTGAAGTATAATGATTATTGGAGGATTGTTCCTAAGACTGGGAGAAAGAAATATGATCTTGAGAATCAGATGACACTTAGAGTAGAGTGTGACAATACTTCTCTGAAGATTTTTGGTAAGCAAGTTGCTAACTTTCTGCCGGTTGCAAGAGGACATTTGCTGAAATCGTTATACACTATTCCTAACACTAAATCTTGGCAATTTGAGGGAATTAGGAGTAATGAGAAGTTTATGGAGGTGTTGAGAACTCATCTTGAAAGAGGAAAAATTGACATGTTTCTGGTTTTATAACAAGTTAGGGGAATCAGAGGACTTTCTTCTACAATATACAACAGAAGAAATCCTCCAAGAGAAGAAGCAAGGCTAGTTAAGAGGATTACACACGAAGTTTGTGAGAGGATTCTAATAGAGTTGAAGATTATCCTGCAGATAATGATGACAGATATGTGAATCAAGACGATGACAGATATATGAATGAAGAAGTTAACTATGCAGCAGATGAGGAGCCAGAAAATGAGGCAAGTCAGTGAGATGCAGAGATACAAGAAGATATAAATGTAGAAACAATGGATTGGGATATCTTTCAAAGTGTGCACAATGAGGATTGTACATATGAAGTTGATGTAGGTGGTAAAATTCCTGTTGAGAATGCATAAAATTGTAGTGATGATGCCAATAATTGTTACTCTAAAAATGAGTATCATTCAGCTCATAGTTCAGAGGATTACAGTTCAGAGGAAGTTGAGGTTGAATGCTTAGAGAGGGCAGTATATAGCACCAACTTTGATGATCCAAAGTTGCATTTGGAGATGAAATTTAAGGATGTGAAGGAATTGAGATTTTGTTTACAGCAGTATAGTATTAAAAAGAATTTCAATTATAAAACATTGAAGAATGATCTTTTGAGTTTCGCAGCTAAATGCATCACTGAAGGTTGCCCATGGTATGTGAGGACCTAGAGATTGTGTGATGGTAAAACAATGGCAATTTCAAAGCTTAATACTACACATACTTGTATGGGTGTTAACAAGTGCAAGAACTATCAAGCCACTTCTTCTTGGGTTGCTAGGAACATTCTGGGTGATGTTAAGACAAATCCTAATATAAAACCCAACGAAGTTATGAGACTAGAGCAGAAATTTTCATTGTCCTCACATATCACATGACTTGGTGTGAAAAAAGGTTAAAGAGATGATATTTGGTAATGTGGAGAAAAGCTATGATTATGTGGAGACATTAAAGCATAAGTTGTTGAGGAGAAACCCTGGGAGCCATGTAGACATTAAGCTTGTGCCAGATCTATGCATTTCAGAGGATGTTTGTGTGCTTCAAAGCATCAATAGATAATTTCAAGCTTGGTTGTAGACCGTTTATGGGACTTGATGGGTGTCACTTAAGGTCAAAGTACATTAGATGTTAACTATCTGCTACTTCACATAATGAAAATAATGGGTTGTTTTCCATTGCGTTTGTTGTTGCTGAGGGAGAATCTAGTGAGAGATGGTACTGGTTTTTGCAAAATTTGATTCAAGCTTTTCAAGGAGAAGTAAAATACCTCACCATCATTTCTGATCAAGAGAAGGGTTTGTTAGAAGCAATGGACGTCTTGCTTTCACATGTGAAGCATAGGATGTGCATGAGGCACTTGTGGAAGAATTTCAAGGACTTTCCAGGAGATGGGCATAGGGTGTGTATGAGGAACATGTGGAGCATAGGGTGTATGAGTGATGTATTTGCAGCAAGCCAAAGTCATAGCCAAAGTCAAATGCAAATGCAAAGTGAAAGGTAATTTGAATAATGTTTTACAGTTTTATTTAATCTGAATTTGAATTGCCCAAGTTGTGTAGGGTTGGAGCCTCTCAACAACAAAGAAAGTCTAGAAAGATGTCATCAATTAGAGATAGGAAGTGGAGCAATGTCCTGATAGAGTAATTGAGGCAATATGGTCCAATTGGCCCACCATCTTCCAAGGGAGTTAAAATGAGAGGAGGCAAATCAGCACCAGCAAGAGAAGGCAAATCGCAACCTCGCTCCAGCTCTCACGATGACAGTGGCCCAACTCAGAGTCAGCCATCTCAAAGTGGAGCATCTCACTTTGAGATTTAAGATCTATATGTTTCTCTGCTTGTTATGTATGTGAACTTGTAATTTGATGTGAACTTGTTAATTAAGTGGTATGAACTTGTAGTTTAAACTTTGTTATGTATGTGAACTGTGAACTTTGATGTAAAACCAATGGGTGTGATGTTTGAATGATGTTTCAGAACTTGCAAGTTTGATGTGAACTTGTTAAATTTGTTTCTTAACTGATTTTGATAGTTTTTTTGTAACTGATTTATGTAAATTGTAACTGATTTTTGATACTTGCACAGGTAATGTTTTTTATTCCAACACCAAACAGAGTAATGTCGAAGACAGAGAATTCAATTCTGTATCAGAGAGTAATTCCGACACTAGTAGTAACTCGCACAGGTAATGTGAACTGGGTTCTGATTCAGAACTCGGTTCTGATTCAGAACTTGCATCAGTTCTGTATCAGAACTGCATCAGTTCTGTATCAGAACATGCACGTTCTGAATCAGAATTGCATCAGTTCTGTATCAGAACATGCAAGTTCTGGTACAAAAATGCATGTTCTGTATCAGAACTATAAGTTCTGGTACAGAACTGAGTTCTGATACAAAATTGAGGTTGGAACTGCTGCTACAAACTGAGGCTTCTACAAATTGGGCCTGATACAGAACTTAGTTTTGATATAGAACTGGGGCTGCTACAAACTGGGGCTTCTACAAATTGGGCTTGCTGCTACAAAATGGAGAAGCTACAGTTGAATAGAACTGGGGTTGCTATAAATTGATACAAGTTGTTGTTGATACAAGAACTGATACATTAAATACATGAACTGATGATGATACATTCGAACTGTGATGCTGATACATTAAATACAGATTGGCACAAGTATTCAGGTACACACACATATCTCTCTCTCTAGATTAACTTCAGAACCAAGAAGAACACTGTAAATGAACAGATGATCCTCATCAAACACAACACTTGATCTACTTTATTGATAATTTCTCAATTTCTTTTTCAATCTTCAGTGATCTGTTTTTAGGATCATCAACCCAAGCAAAAAAATCACAACCCTTGCAAGAAGAACCCTTGTAATTAGCACAACCAAAAAATTGAAGCCCTCTGTTCTCACTTTGCTTGTAAGTCCAAATTTTACATTGTAGGCCGCACGGACAGACTTTCAAAGTGCCTGAGGTTACTTCACTAAAGCTTGACGATGCCATTTTGAGTTTCAGATAGAGAAGAAGCTGGGGGCTGTTGGGTGTTGGAGGAATGGAGTGGTGTTTTAGATAGAGAGAAGAGAGAAGAGAAAATGAAGTTTTTTGGATTTCAGTCAGAGAGAAGAGAAAGAAGCTAAGAGAGATTTAAAAATGAGTTTTTGACCGTTGGAGGGGGGCTGATTGGGGTTTAATGGAATTTGTTAAATTTGAGAGAATATTCCCTCAAATTGGAGGGGAGCTATTGGGTGTAACTTAAATGTTTTTGAGGGACTAATGAATAAATAAAAGATTTGAGAGACTAATTTCAAATTTTGAAAGATTTTAGGGACAAATATCTAAAAAGCCCTAAATTGTTTACTGTTCAAAGAAACAATGAATGACCGTTAAGGATCAGAGCATAAAATTAAAAAAATACCACTGCCTCTCTCACAATGACCGCTACAAAAACCAACTTTAAAATAAATAACAGAATATACTAAGACCAGGCACGGATCGACAGGAAACCCCCGAGGAGTTAGACAATTCTTCTCACATCTCTAAGAATCTCACATTGAAATCAATCAATGCAGCTAAAAGGTAATGTCTTTTCAATGTACAAATTAAAGAAAAACAACTAAAACAAAAATTTAACAGAGTCCAAGTAAGAAATCAAAGCTCTAAGCAGTACAGAACTAAATAAGCAGAAATCAATAATTTTTCAGGTCACCATCAGAATCAATTTATAAAAAAACAAAAACTTTCAAGATCCTTACCCTCACTCGGGCATTGTCCACAAGAGTAATCAGCGGAACGATCCTCAAATACCGATCGATCTCGGTCTGAGCGTTCCTGAACTGATAAACGATGTTCCACCCCATAGCTAAGAGATAAAGATAACTCCGATTCTGACAGCTGTCGACGAGAATGTACGACCTCCTCAATGCATCCTCCAGCTGCTCAAGAGGCTCCCGAGTCTCTGGATACTTCTTCAGCTCTGAAATCTTAGAGTTGTTCCAACAATTGCCAATCAGCTTCAAGTGCTGCGCGAACTGCCTGCAGTTCTTCTTGTGCATTCGAGCGTCGTTCGCCGCTCGAACGATCAGACCGATCAATTTGACGGCGTCGAGCCCTGTGAGCTGGGCGACGGTCGCGAGCTCGCCCAGCTAATCCCAACTCGCCATTTTTTTTTCTTTTCCAAGAAACCCTAAAAGTTTAGTTTTTGAACAACATTTAAGGAGCTGGAAGAATTCGGTCACAACAGAAAATTGCAGCCACTGCTAATTTTCTGTTTAATTTTTTTCCAAAATGAGTCAAAAGCTGACAGCTGGATCTTTCAGCATTCTAGAAGAACTAAATTTGAGACCAATCAAGCACAAATTTTTCCAAAAGGCACCAAATCCTGCAGTAAAATCAGTAAAATGTTGGAAAAAAGAAGTCCGTGCTTTGAAAGAAACTCCAGATTGCAGAGAAAAAGATTAAGAGATCGATGGTAGCTAGCCATACCAAGGTAGAAGAAGAAGAACCGGCAGCAGATCAAGCGATATCAGAATTTTCAAGAAAAAATGAGCAAAATCTGGTCTTGGTCATTTTTTCCTTTCTGTCTGGAAATGAGGTTAAGCTTTAAATTCCCGTCACTTGTGCTGCGCTGCTGTAGGCTGCCGCATAGCCGGCGTGGATATTGACACGCAGACAATTAATTAAAGGCTTTTTTTTTAAAAAAACTCATTTAAATAAATAATTATAAAGGCTTCTCTAAAATTTAATCGTCAAAATAGACCTCTGACACGTCACCTTAGCGCCATGTTGGATTTTCTTGCCAACATGACGCTGGTTGGTTTTACATGGTGGTTTTTAGGTTCTGGTTTTAGAAACCCGAACACAATATTTTCGTTTTCTTTAGTTCGAGTTTCAGAAACCCGAACCCAAATTTCACTGATTCGGGTTTCTGAAACCCGAACCGAACAAGAGAGACCGGACAAAATTCACTTAAACTCAAATTCGGGTTTCTCAAACCCGAACCAGAGAGCGCCTTATTAATGTTGTCCACAACATCAGTTCAATGAAAAATTACTAAAACATAGGTTCAGGTTTCTGAACCCGAACCACAGACACCTCTAGTTTCAGATCTGGAACTAATGTTGTGCATGACATCAGTTCCAGAACTGGATGTTGAGCACACCACAAGTTCCAGTTCTGGAACTGATGATGTGCGCAGCATGAGTTCCAGTGGAACTCTTCAATGTAATATTAAATAATATTAAAACGAAATTTTTCACAAACATCATATATCATATAATAATATTAAATATCACAAATATCATACACTAATATTAAATATCACATATCTTTAATATCACAAATATAATACAGTGATATTAAATATTATAAGTTATTTCATATCTCTACAAGCATAGCATATCACAAGTGCTTCATAAATCACATATCAAAACAAGCGCAACAATCCACGCCTTCATCGGCCACCCCCACGTCTTCTTCCTCGACCGGGTGGAGGAAGAGTCTGAAAATTTGGTTATATCTGCTGCTGAGATGGTCCTGCCTCATCATCATTTCGATGCCGTGTACGTCGTGTAGGAGCTGGTTGGGAAGGGGCCTGCCACTTCTTCATGTTCCGTATGAGGTAACCATTGTTGGCGTCATGCATAAGTTGTACGCGTCGGAAAAATCACAATTGAAAAACTCTTTTAATTAAATAGAAGATTACAACAGATACAATCCGATTACAAAAGAGAGGGAACTCAGGGCTGATTCTCCCCTTTATTTAATGCTGGATTCTTCATGTGGCGGTGGAGAGTGAGTCTTGTTCTCCGTTGACCAGCCAAACGTCAAGTTTCTCTTGTGGATCCTCTCTTTGGATCTACTGGTGGAGTAGCACAGCTCCTATCAGTAATGGAATGTAACGCCCCGATTCCACGGATACGGGGACGTCACTGCGACGTATATACGTAGGTCATAAATTGCCCCCACGTATATACGCTAAGCATAAAAGTACAACAAAGATCAGAGTACACGACAAAGCGTGGTATCTTACATATATGCCAACACAAGAAGTACATATACAAAGTTATATACGATATGATGATCATTACACTTTACAAGTGTCTTTTATCATAACAAGTCCAAAAGACAATATACAGTATGTATACAAAAGGGGCTCACAAGAAAAAGGAAGATCTCGCGAGTCAATGGGGAAGAGTCTAGAGCTGATCAGCCTGCTCACTCAGATACGCTTGGTCCTCTGTGGATGGCTCCACTTCGTTCCAAGCCTCAGAATCTGAATATGCAAATCCAAAGGATCAAGACATATAAACAATAGATAGCTACAGCCAAGTGGCTAAGGGACGAGTACAAGTAAGATGGGACTATATAAGGTATATCAACTAACAGATATGAAAAGCATGAATAGGTAAAGTCGTACAATAGATCTACAATTAACGTTTTATTATTATTACTTGTTTTACTCGGATATCTAGCTATGTGGTCCAGCGTCCCAGTGCACATAGATCCATATCCTAGTAATACAAGGTTGTTATTGGAAATCAGCGGTTGTATCGACGAACTATGTTTACAGTGGACCCCGTACATGCCCGGGATAACGGTCTAGGATTGTTCCGTTGCTTGGTGACGGAAGCCAGCCGCTAGGCTAAACAGGAGGGACTTATGTATGCCCTTATCAAGATGGTACCAGTAATACAGGGAGCAAGCACTCCCCTCGGTCCCCTGGAGGCCCACAGGTCAGACCGGAACATGAGTTGCACAACATTCCTAAAAGCCACTGTAAACACGAACACATATCGATATCCGCATGTTTTCCCCCGACCCATATGTAAGTTGGTCCATTTTATACAAAAGTCAAGTGTATCATGCTTGGTTTTAAGAGATGGCATGATAAGTGGAGATATTCCCTATTTAATAACGTATAAAACAAGAATTATAATAACAAGTCATGGAGTATCAAGAAGTAAAGTCCATCAGGTAGCATGTCATGTAATATCAGTAATGAAGCATAAACATGAACAATGTATCACATGTATATAGAGGTTAAAGTCCAAAATCAGAAAAGGAAACAACTAAGTTAAATAGTCAGAATTAGTCGACTAGGTGCAAGGGTTAGTCGACTAATAGAAGTCTTAAGTCGACTACTAGTCTGCAGGAGTCGACTAATAATGGTTTCCAGAGAGTTGGAATTCTGTTTCAAGAATAGTTAGTCGACTAGGGTTAGAAGGGTAGTCGACTAGTGGTGAACTATAAGTCGATTAACGGATACGCAAGTCGACTAAATCGGTGATATAAAAAGTTGGGGTTTATTTCAGGGACATGTTAGTCGACTAAGGTACTATGTGTAGTCGACTAGAGGTCTCAAGTCGACTAATAATTGGGATAAGTCGACCAGAGCCGAGAGTTGGTGTTTTTGGTTCTGGAATAGGTTAGTCGACTAGGTTAAAAATGTAGTCGACTAGGGGGGTCTAGTCGACTGGTGATATGGCTTAGTCGACTAAAACTGTGAAATTAGAAAGACTACGTTTCAACTAAGGTGGGTTAGTCGACTAGGCCCTAGGTTAAGTCGACTAATCGTGAAGAAAACAGAAAACAGAACAGAAATTCTGATGGTTGTTTGTTGGCCTAAAAATGGGATTTTTATGACACAAGTGTACATGAATGAGCATCATATGTACACAAAGAAGTAATCTAGTCTTGGTGAGTAAAAATACTCACAAGGTAAGGTTATTTGAAGGTTCTACGAGTCTTGAAGGATCGTTTGTCGACGATGTCACCAACTAGGTCTTTGGCGATACCTCCGACGAAGTGAGATGCGATCCAAATCCAAGAGTTGTGGTAGCTTGAGAAGAAGATGAAGACTTGGAGGTGGTTTTGAAATTAGGGTTTGAGATGGAGGAGAAATGTTGAAGGCTATTTCTTGGTGAAGTGAAAAAAGAGAAAAGAATTGTAAAGGAAAGTTTATATAGGATTTGATTTTTGTAAAGGAGGTGTAAATAAATAAATTGAGAGGGGTTTATTGCAAAATAGGGGGGATGGGGGTGTCTCCCTGGCCAATGGTGGCCGGCCATGGAAGAGAGAGGAATGAAGGGCATTAATGGGGAAGGGTGTGGAGTTTTTGGATATTTTGGAGGAGAAGATATTTTGGGAAGTTGGTGGAAGGAAAGAAGGAAAGAAAAAGGAAAAAGAAAAAGGAAAGAAATTTGTAAAAGAAAAGAATTTTGAAAAATGAGAATATTGAAAACACTGATTCCCGGGTTTAAATCGAGAATGCGGAAAACATTTCGGAAAATACCGAAATCGTCCGAAATTCAAGTATCTCGGAACGACTCGAAAATTTTACCAAAAATCAATAATAATATATGAAGACGTATAGTGAAATCCGTTTGAAGAAATACTTTATAGTTTTAAAACTAAAATTCCCGGAATCAGTTAACTACCGACTCCGTTGGAATTTTCATAAATTTATAAAATTCTCAGAAAAAGTATTTAGATAAGAAATGTCGTTCTAAGAAATAATGTCTAAAAGATTTCCTTGAAATTCCTAACTGTTTGGGAATTAAAAATCCAGGAATCGATCAGCGATACTGGTCGACACCGGTTTTGAAGAAATTCATTTTAATTCTAGAAAATTCCAGAAATTCACCTAAAATCTAATATATTAGAAAATGATATTTGAAATTGAAATTGGTCAAATACGGGAAGTAAATCGAAAAATACGATCGAAAATCAGAATACGCAACTTAGTACGTATTACGGAAACGGGGTATTACAATCTACCCACCTTACAAAAATTTCGTCCTCGAAATTTCATAAGGTGAAGGGTAACAGGAATGGTAACAGATAGATAAGGCTAGGAAGAAAGATAACAAATAGAAAAGAGTAAAAGGAAAGAGTCTTACCAATCAAGATGAGAAGAGTTGAGGATAACGCTCTCGGATGACGTCCTCTCGTTCCCATGTGGCCTCTCCTGGCGCATGGCGGTTCCAAGACACCAACACTAAAGGTATGGCTTTGTTCTTCAGTGTCTTCACACTTCTATCCAATATGGCCATCGGCTGCTCCTGATATGATAAGTCCGGTTGCAGTTCCAGCTCGGAGTGGTCCAAAATATGGCTATCATCCTTTACATACCTCCTCAACTGAGATACGTGGAAAACATTATGAACACCGTCCAACGATGGCGGCAATGCCAATCGATAAGACACATCTCCCACTCGATCCAATATCTCGAATGGGCCGATATATCTCGGACTCAGCTTTCCACGAATACCGAATCGGATCACACCTTTGGTAGGTGATATCCTCAAGAACACATGATCTCCAACCTGGAATTCCAATGGCCTCCTCCGTGTGTCTGCCCAACTCTTCTGTCTGCTCTGAGCTGCCCTGAGATGATCTCTGATAATCCTGACTTTCTCTGTGGTCTGAATCAGGATCTCGGGCCCCAATAGTCTCCTCTCACCGACTTCATCCCAGCAAATCGGTGACCTGCACTTCCTTCCATATAAAGCCTCAAAGGGTGCCATCTTAATACTGGCCTGATAGCTGTTGTTGTAAGAAAACTCAGCTAAATGAAGATGGTCTTCCCATGATCCCTTGAACTCTACCATGCAGGCTCTAAGCATGTCTTCAAGTATCTGAATGGTCCTCTCTGATTGTCCGTCTGTCTGAGGATGATAAGATGTACTGAATTTCAGGCGAGTGCCCAGACTCTCTTGGAGACTCTCCCAAAAATGAGATCTGAATCTGGTATCTCTATCTGAAACAATACTGACTGGAACTCCATGCAGACGAACTATCTCCTTCACATACTTATCTGCCAGAACCTCCGTAGTCTGACCCACCCTGAATGGTATGAAATGAGCTGACTTGGTAAGACGATCAATGATAACCCACACAGCATTATTACCTTTGGGACTACGAGGTAATGCCGTGACAAAGTCCATAGTGATGTGCTCCCACTTCCATTCAGGTATTGGCAAAGGATGAAGAAGCCCGGCTGATCTCTGATGCTCAATCTTTATCTGCTGGCACACCAAGCACTTAGCTACAAACTGAGCTATCTCTCTCTTCATGGCATTCCACCAAAATTGCTTCTTCAAGTCCTGGTACATCTTGTTTCCTCCTGGATGTATAGAATAGGCTGAACTATGTGCTTCCTCCAAAATCTTCTGTCTAACTTCCCCTTGGGGAACACAAAGTCTACCTCCAAAGTACAATGCACCATCCGGATGAATACTAATATCCGTCCTCAATCCAGCCTCCACCTGAACTCGGAATGTCTGTAGCCTGGGGTCCTCCTTCTGAGCTTCCCTAATCTCATCTATCAATGAAGACTGGATCTGTAAGGTCATAAGCTGTCCTGTCTTCTCAGCTCCTCGAACCACCATCAAGTCCAATCTGATAAGGTCCTGAATCAACTCCTTCTGCTGAGTGATTTGGACTAGCACTCTGTTCTCTGGCATCCTGCTCAGGGCATCGGGAACTGTATTGACCTTGCCTGGATGATATTGCAAGTCAATGTCATAGTCTGCCATCAGCTCCAACCACCGCCTCTGCCTCATGTTCAGTTCTTTCTGTGAAAAGATATACTTGAGGCTCTTGTGATCTGTATATATCAGCACTCTTTCTCCCAGAAGATAGTGCCTCCAAATCTTCAAAGCAAAGATCACTGCTGCCAACTCCAAGTCATGAGTTGGGTAATTCCGCTCATGAGGCTTCAATTGCCTAGATGCATATGCTATAACATGATCATGTTGCATAAGTACACATCCTAGGCCTTTACCTGATGCATCACTAAAGATGACCATCCCTCCCCTCCCTGAGGGAGTTCTCAAGATAGGAGCGGAAATGAGCTTCTGCTTCAACTGCTCGAAGGCTACATCACACTCCTCTGTCCATATGTACCTCTCCCCCTTTCTGGTGAGCCTGGTCAACGGAGCTGCAATTCTAGAGAAATCCTGAACAAAGCGTCTGTAATAGCCGGCTAGTCCAAGAAAACTCTTTATCTCAGTCACCGTCCTCGGAACTGGCCAATCCTTTACTGCCTGGACTTTGCTCGGATCAACTGAGATACCTTCTGCTGACACCATATGTCCAAGGAATGCTATGCTGTCCAACCAGAACTCACACTTGTTCCTCTTGGCATGAAGCTGCTCCTGCTGAAGTGTCTGCAACACAATTCTCAAGTGTTCTGCATGCTCCCTGTTGTTCTTTGAATAGATCAAGATGTCGTCGATGAAAACAACAACAAACTGATCCAAGAAGGGCGAGAACACTCGGTTCATCAAGTCCATGAAAACTGCAGGGGCATTGGTGACTCCGAAAGGCATAACGAGAAACTCATAATGGCCATAACGGGTCCTGAATGCCGTCTTCGGAATATCCTCCTTCTTTACCCTCAGCTGATGGTAACCCGACTGTAAATCCAATTTAGAGAATACACGGGCTCCATGAAGCTGATCAAATAGATCATCAATCCTGGGTAAGGGATACTTGTTCTTGATGGTGACTTTGTTTAGTTCCCTATAATCAATACAAAGTCTCTTACTACCATCCTTCTTATTCGCCAACAGTACTGGAGCTCCCCATGGTGAAGTACTTGGCCTGATCAATCCCTTATCTGAATACTCCTGCAGTTGCTTCTTCAAAATCTCTAACTCCGTCGGTGCCATCCTGTACGGAGCCTTGGATATGGGAGCTGTTCCTGGAACTGTATCAATGGAGAACTCGATCATCCTTTCCGGAGGTAGTCCTGTGATCTCAGCAAACACCTCCGGGAATTCACCCCACACCGGCACCTTCTGCTTCTGAACCTCCGAAGTAGTGATCTGAGTCTTTCCCCTGGTGGTCTTTACTTCTCCTCTAAACTGGAACTCCGGCTGAAGTGGGATTCTAAAATTGATCTTCTTCTCCCTGCAGTCAATCACTGCAAAGTACCGACTGAGCCAAGTCATGCCTAAGATTACGTCGTACCCTTTGGTGTCTAGTACGAGCATATCTATGGCTAAGACCTTATCACATAGTTCTACTGGACAGTCAGTACAAACTCGGGAAGATATAACTACCCATTCCCTGTACTTATCTCCCATTTGTGGTCTAACAATCTAACAGGAATAGAATGTACAGCCACAAATTTATCTGAGATATAACAGTGGGATGCACCTGAATCGAAGAGAGCGAGAACAGGATGTGAATGTACTCTGATGTTACCTGTAATCACCTCCTCTGAAGCCTCAGCCTCCTCTGCTGTCAGGTTGTAAGCCTGACCTCTGCCACGCCCTGCTGCTATCCTACCTCCTCTCTGAACTGGGCGAATGGCATGCTGTGGAGGAAGTGGAAGAGCTCTCCTCATCACTGGCCCCTGGTTCCTCCGCTCAAGAGGCCCTGGTACTGCCCGCTGTCCACTCGGTCCTGGAAGTGCTGGCAAGGTCTGGTTAGCCATCCCCAATCTCCTGTGTGGACATGCCTCTATGGAGTGATCTCTGGCTCCACACACCAAGCACAGTCCATTTGCCCTCCGGCAAGTCTGTCGAGTGTGCCCTGGCTTCTGACAATGACTACAGAATACCAGTGGTTGGGCTGACTGATAAGGTGCTGGCCTGAAAGGTTGCCTCATCTGGATCTTCGCTGCTCTGAACGGGCCCCCTCTTCCCATAGGTACAAATGGCCGCTTCATGACCTGCTGTCTCATCTGATCCCCTTGCTCCTTCTCAAACCCACGCTCTACCTCCCGAGCGATGGTGAGAACCTCTGCATAGGTCTTCAGCTGCTGGGGCATCAGGTACATCTGAATCTTCATCTGTAGACCCTGCTGAAACCTGCTCGCTCGCTTCTCCTCGTCCGTTACCATATACGGCGCGAAGCGGCTCAGTCGAAGAAACTCCGCGGCATACTCGTCCACGGACTTGTTCCACTGCTGGAGCCTGATGAATTGCTCCTCCATATCTTTCTGCGCCGTAGCAGGGAAGAAGCGGCTGTAAAAACTCTTGGAGAAGGCGTCCCACGTAACGGGCTTCTCCAGTCTAGCCTCCTCTGCGAGCCACCAAGTTCTCGCAACATCCTTTAACTGAATCTTAGCTACTTCAACTTGGTTCTCCTTCGGGACACGGGCTGCATTCAGTAGGTCTGTAGTGTCCGTCAACCATTGCTCAGCCTCCAATGGTTTCTCGCCTCCCGTGAAGATGGCCGGTTGCAGCCGTCGGAAGTCGGACACGTTCCCCGGCCTCTGCTCCTTCGGGGCTGCCAACTCCTGCCTAAGGAGCTCGGTCTGCTGTTGCTGATTTTCCATCTGCTGTTGCTGGTTTCCCAGCATGGTCTGAATGACCTTCAGGATATCAGCATTCTCTCCTCCTACGGGTCCATTCGGGACTTGCCCGATATTGTTACGACCCGATCGTCTCTCCATACCGAATGATAACTGGAATTGGAAACAAAGGAAAGGAGTTTAGGATACGAAGGAATTGATCAACGAAAGAAGCAAGAAGGACTCTATAACTTTGTACATTGTAGTTGGCATAAGCAAATTTCTAGAATTTGCTACTTGTTTGTACTTTAGGTTTGAGAGCCTAGGCTCTGATACCAACCTGTAACGCCCCGATTCCACGGATACGGGGACGTCACTGCGACGTATATACGTAGGTCATAAATTGCCCCCACGTATATACGCTAAGCATAAAAGTACAACAAAGATCAGAGTACACGACAAAGCGTGGTATCTTACATATATGCCAACACAAGAAGTACATATACAAAGTTATATACGATATGATGATCATTACACTTTACAAGTGTCTTTTATCATAACAAGTCCAAAAGACAATATACAGTATGTATACAAAAGGGGCTCACAAGAAAAAGGAAGATCTCGCGAGTCAATGGGGAAGAGTCTAGAGCTGATCAGCCTGCTCACTCAGATACGCTTGGTCCTCTGTGGATGGCTCCACTTCGTTCCAAGCCTCAGAATCTGAATATGCAAATCCAAAGGATCAAGACATATAAACAATAGATAGCTACAGCCAAGTGGCTAAGGGACGAGTACAAGTAAGATGGGACTATATAAGGTATATCAACTAACAGATATGAAAAGCATGAATAGGTAAAGTCGTACAATAGATCTACAATTAACGTTTTATTATTATTACTTGTTTTACTCGGATATCTAGCTATGTGGTCCAGCGTCCCAGTGCACATAGATCCATATCCTAGTAATACAAGGTTGTTATTGGAAATCAGCGGTTGTATCGACGAACTATGTTTACAGTGGACCCCGTACATGCCCGGGATAACGGTCCAGGATTGTTCCGTTGCTTGGTGACGGAAGCCAGCCGCTAGGCTAAACAGGAGGGACTTATGTATGCCCTTATCAAGATGGTACCAGTAATACAGGGAGCAAGCACTCCCCTCGGTCCCCTGGAGGCCCACAGGTCAGACCGGAACATGAGTTGCACAACATTCCTAAAAGCCACTGTAAACACGAACACATATCGATATCCGCATGTTTTCCCCCGACCCATATGTAAGTTGGTCCATTTTATACAAAAGTCAAGTGTATCATGCTTGATTTTAAGAGATGGCATGATAAGTGGAGATATTCCCTATTTAATAACGTATAAAACAAGAATTATAATAACAAGTCATGGAGTATCAAGAAGTAAAGTCCATCAGGTAGCATGTCATGTAATATCAGTAATGAAGCATAAACATGAACAATGTATCACATGTATATAGAGGTTAAAGTCCAAAATCAGAAAAGGAAACAACTAAGTTAAATAGTCAGAATTAGTCGACTAGGTGCAAGGGTTAGTCGACTAATAGAAGTCTTAAGTCGACTACTAGTCTGCAGGAGTCGACTAATAATGGTTTCCAGAGAGTTGGAATTCTGTTTCAAGAATAGTTAGTCGACTAGGGTTAGAAGGGTAGTCGACTAGTGGTGAACTATAAGTCGATTAACGGATACGCAAGTCGACTAAATCGGTGATATAAAAAGTTGGGGTTTATTTCAGGGACATGTTAGTCGACTAAGGTACTATGTGTAGTCGACTAGAGGTCTCAAGTCGACTAATAATTGGGATAAGTCGACCAGAGCCGAGAGTTGGTGTTTTTGGTTCTGGAATAGGTTAGTCGACTAGGTTAAAAATGTAGTCGACTAGGGGGGTCTAGTCGACTGGTGATATGGCTTAGTCGACTAAAACTGTGAAATTAGAAAGACTACGTTTCAACTAAGGTGGGTTAGTCGACTAGGCCCTAGGTTAAGTCGACTAATCGTGAAGAAAACAGAAAACAGAACAGAAATTCTGATGGTTGTTTGTTGGCCTAAAAATGGGATTTTTATGACACAAGTGTACATGAATGAGCATCATATGTACACAAAGAAGTAATCTAGTCTTGGTGAGTAAAAATACTCACAAGGTAAGGTTATTTGAAGGTTCTACGAGTCTTGAAGGATCGTTTGTCGACGATGTCACCAACTAGGTCTTTGGCGATACCTCCGACGAAGTGAGATGCGATCCAAATCCAAGAGTTGTGGTAGCTTGAGAAGAAGATGAAGACTTGGAGGTGGTTTTGAAATTAGGGTTTGAGATGGAGGAGAAATGTTGAAGGCTATTTCTTGGTGAAGTGAAAAAAAGAAAAGAATTGTAAAGGAAAGTTTATATAGGATTTGATTTTTGTAAAGGAGGTGTAAATAAATAAATTGAGAGGGGTTTATTACAAAATAGGGGGGATGGGGTGTCTCCCTTGGCCAATGGTGGCCGGCCATGGAAGAGAGAGGGAATGAAGGGCATTAATGGGGAAGGGTGTGGAGTTTTTGGATATTTTGGAGGAGAAGATATTTTGGGAAGTTGGTGGAAGGAAAGAAGGAAAGAAAAGGAAAAAGAAAAAGGAAAGAAATTTGTAAAAGAAAAGAATTTTGAAAAATGAGAATATTGAAAACACTGATTCCCGGGTTTAAATCGAGAATGCGGAAAACATTTCGGAAAATACCGAAATCGTCCGAAATTCAAGTATCTCGGAACGACTCGAAAATTTTACCAAAAATCAATAATAATATATGAAGACGTATAGTGAAATCCGTTTGAAGAAATACTTTATAGTTTTAAAACTAAAATTCCCGGAATCAGTTAACTACCGACTCCGTTGGAATTTTCATAAATTTATAAAATTCTCAGAAAAAGTATTTAGATAAGAAATGTCGTTCTAAGAAATAATGTCTAAAAGATTTCCTTGAAATTCCTAACTGTTTGGGAATTAAAAATCCAGGAATCGATCAGCGATACTGGTCGACACCGGTTTTGAAGAAATTCATTTTAATTCTAGAAAATTCCAGAAATTCACCTAAAATCTAATATATTAGAAAATGATATTTGAAATTGAAATTGGTCAAATACGGGAAGTAAATCGAAAAATACGATCGAAAATCAGAATACGCAACTTAGTACGTATTACGGAAACGGGGTATTACATGGAATCTCAAAGAGATTTAAAGAATTTGAACTCAACAAGTTAACAGAAAGAGTTGAACTCTTCCCAGGCTACAAGAGTTTCGAGGCCGAACGCTGCTGAGGTAGCTCTCCTCCTCTGCCCATGACTTCTTGGATTTCTCCATCAGGACTCTCCTCGTCAGTCCCTTATTTTAGAGGTCCCCTTCCAGAGCCTCTTTTAGAAGAGGTCCCCTCCCCCGGGTCGCTTCTCTTTTCTAGCTATTCGTAGCTATTTATAGAGGAATTGGGGTGTAACCAGCCCTTAAATCTCTCCATAATGAGAGGGGGTGTAACCTGAAATCACCTAGAGGGAGGGTGAATAGGTGATAAGGCTAATCTAAAAACTAAATGCGGAATTACAAAACTAATTGCAACTACACTTAGTGCAATCAACAAGTGTAGCCGAATTCCCCGTGAAGGGCTTTGGACTAACTCCTCTTGATTCCTCTGAATAAGAGTTGAGGCGCTATACGAAGCTCTCGTGGTTAAGCACAAGTGAGGCACACAAGCAAACAAACCAAGCATATAGATATAGGCAATATGAATCAATGCAAGGCACAACACAAGCATATAAGATATGACAATATGAATGATGCACAACACAAATAAAAAGAGAGTTAAGAGTCAATGGATCAAACGCAAACAACAAGATGTGTTTCGAGGTTCGAGCCCCTAACTCTACGTCCCCGCCTTCACCGAGAAGGATTTCCAATCCACTAACTTGTCCACCGAGGACTCCCACCGAGGGAACCTCCACCGAAGAGGATTTTGTACAACCGGGAGTACCGAACTCCTCTCTCAAACAATACAACCTCCACCGAGGCAAACAATCACCACCTCACACACGAGGGGTAGGCCCGTAGCCAAACAACCACAATCCACCTCTACCAAAGAGGGATACAAATCCACCATCAACTCCACCTCACCAAGAGGGAGTAAACAATAACCTCAATCTCTACCAAAGAGGGAGCACCCCACAATCCAAATCAAACTCTACCAAAGAGGGACACACCAAATGAAGGGGTTTACAACTTGGAGGTTTCCACAACCTAAAATAATATTTTTCCCACAAAATAAATGATCCTAAATAGATATGATAGAGGATAGCTCAAGTGTGGAAAAACTTAGAGTTTGGAAAACAAAAACTCAAAGAAAAATACTTGGGAAAACTCTTTGTAAAAGATAGAAATGAAAAAACAATACAAATCTCCCAATTTTTCTATTTTTCTTTGATTTTTTCAAAAACTCTAAAACAATAAATATTGATCTTTGAAGCTCTAAACACTTTTGAAAACTTATTTTAAAACCAAGAAAGGAGAGAAATTTTAGCTCTTGAAATCTTAAAGAAAACCACAATCAAATGGGGTATATATAAGCCCAAAACCAAACTAGCCGTTGGGCTGGATTTTTCAGCCAGAACAGCTGGCGGTCGACCGCCCGGTCGACCGCCAACGGTCAATTTTTTGACGTTGGGGGCATCCGGTCGACCGGCCGGTCGACCATAAAAAAAAGCAGAGCTCTCTGGTCCGGTCGACCGGCCCAAGTGCCAGGCAGACGTGCACAGGCTGTTGACGTCGGTCGACCGCACGGTCGACCGACAGAGCCTGTCAGGCACTGTTCTGGTCAGAAAATAGGGTTTAAAATATTCTAAAAATTCTCATAAAACTTCTAAAAATCCACAAAAATAGTTTTATTTTACATTTAAATATAAACTTGTGTTAAAAATTTCAACACAAATTTCAAACATTTTGGACTATTTTTGTGTCTTACAAATTTTGTCAAAAACCAAAACCTGTATTTTTTCAAACTTTGATTTTTCAATAGGAAATCTGATTTTTCCTAAAACTCATTTAACTACAAAAACATGATACTTAAACACTTTAAAGCATGTTGCATATGGACATAGGTCCAATATACATGAAACATATACATATCATAGTTTTTGTCTTAATTCTAAAAATAATGTTTTGTTAAAAATACAAAACACATGAATAGACATCTCAACATAAGTTTGTTTAGGAAATTAAGCATGCATGTATATAGAACACATCTAATATACATAAAACCATGTAAACTTGTATTGATACTATCTATTCATGAAAACCAAGATCGGTTAAACTAAAAACCGAAAAACCAATATATAAAATGTGTGTGTTATGAACTTGAGCATATCAACTATCTAATCTTTACATATGGATCTAAAACAAACTAAACTAGGATACCTAAGTCTTCTTGACGAATTTCGTCTTCAAGTCAACTCGATCCAAAACGTGATCCACCGAGCTTGACTCCAACGAGTGCAATGTATGATCTTGATGCTCGGGCTCTTGAATCACCATGTGAAAGCTTCCAAACTCCTTTGTTGAAGCTAATCACCAACTAATATCTTGATTAATGATCTGAAACTAAAATCACAAGATTATTAGTAAATATAACTACATGAGTTAATCATCATCAAAACTAGAGTGGAAGGTCTTTGGGCCAACATACCAACTCCTTAAATCTCTCCATAATGGAAAGTTATTCCCTATTATGTGGAGAGAAAATGGGGTGTAACTGACCAAGTTTGTGGCTGCAGTTATAGCAGAAATGCGGGTCTCGCGCTGAACACGGACCTCACTCTGATGTTGAGACGCGGAACTCACAGGCTCGTGTCTGTGTTGGAACGTGGAGCTGCTCAAACTTGCGTTTGAGTTGAAACACAGAGTTGACTGAGGTCCGCATCTGACAAAGGACGCGACGCCTGCGTCTGACAACCTCCGCGTCTGACATTGGAATGCGAGGTCTGTGTCTGGCGACCTCCGCGTCTGAGAGGTTCGCGTCTGAGGCTGGAAGCGATCTCCGCATCTAGGAGGTTCACGTCTGAGGCTTTGTCTTAAGTAATTTTTTGATAGCCTACAGAACCCCCTCCAAAGTTTTCGAAACTCCGTGGTTAACTGAGATGGATTTCGGAATACTTTGGACTTCAGTTAAATCGGGACTTCCTGTAATCAAACTGGCATTCTTCATATCTCTGAGAGGTAGTCTCGAGCTTGATCTTGTCTGGGTTCTGGTCTTCGTGAGTGTACTATTGAACTGCTTGAAGCCTCCAAGAAAGATCGTTTGTAATTTGATTGTCGGTGTACTGTTGAACGGTAGAGTTGTCAATTGCCTTTGCCAGTGTACTGTTGAACTAATTGCAGTAGCAGAGACATACTCTTTGTATTGGGGGAAGAGGACGCAGCTCTCACAGACGTGATTCTGGCACACTGATCAAGTGGAGACGCGAACTTCATCAAAGTTGAGACACAACTCTCAATTGTTGTAGAGACGCAGCTCTTAATTACTATAGAGACGTTACCTTTACTTGCTGTTGAGACTCGACTCTTAAGTTCATTGAGTCGCAGCTCTATGCTTGAGATGTGAAGGTAACGCTCAAAGCTTCTTTGAAGAGTTTTAATTACAAGAGGTGTGATATTAACTCTACTGGGAAAATTTAAGAAGGTTACTGTCAGAGGTGTGATGTTAACTTGACAGTGGGATCAGGACCTGTGATTTGAACAAGTTTGGTGGACTTGCATTCTATTGATGAGAATAATGTAGGCTGTCTAAAAATCACAAAGACAAGCCACAAAAACGCAGAGATTCAAGATCAAGGCGCGTTGGCTCAACGCCCGCGTTTCCGCATCAAGGCGTGTTGGCTCAACGCCCGCGTCTCAGCATCAAGGCGCGTTGGCTCAACGCCCGCGTCTCAGCATCAATGCGCGTTGGCTCAACGCCCGCGTCTCAGCATCAAGGCGCGTTGGCTCAACGCCCGCGTCTCAGCAACAAGGTGCCCCCACCTTGGTTGTAACCACCCCGATTATGGCGCCATCCACCGCCCATGTAGCGGGGAAGTTGGCCCTCATCGTGGAGCACTTTTAGGGGGCACGATCACCCCCTAAAAACCCTATAAATAGTCCCGTCACTATTGAAGAGGGGGGGATTTTCAAGAAGAAAAGAGGAGAGATCATCGACAGAGAGAGAGAAAGCTCGACTCTTCAAGCCAGCTTGCTGCGTACAAGTTGCTCTTCGCCTACCTTCTCTTTTAGAGTTTTGGTGGACGGGGCTGAGTTACTCCTTCTACCTACCAAGGAGAAGATCCCTCGACGGTACTAACGGTCATCTGGTCAACGGAGAACAAGATTCACTCTCCACCGCCACACAAAGAACCCAGCATTAAACAAAGGGGAATTCAAGATTCAATATTCTCCCTCCCTTGTAACCGGAAGATTAGCCTGTTGTAACCTTTTCATCTGATTCAAGGAAAAGTTGCTCCAGTCCGCTTTTCGACAGTTTTCCGCGGTCCAACAAATAACAAGTGGAGTTTGATCCGTTGGGGATTATGCCAGAGTCTATCGTCATAGGTTTTAGTGTTAACATGACTAGAACTCTGCTCGGAATGAAAGTTGTGTTGTCAGGGGTGTGATATTAAAGGGGCGTCCACGTGACTCAAAAATCGCGTCCTTTCAGCAAACAATGCTGCGTCCCTCGCGTCTGCCCTATTTGCGTCTTCTTACTCAGCGAGACCAATCCGAGGTTCACTCTGTGATTGACGCTGCGTCTCATCAAAAGGACTTAGTGAAATCTAAGTTCCTATGGAATGATGACCGCGTCTCACCCTGTGATTGACCCCGCGTCTCAGCAAAAGGACTTAGTTCTATCTAAGCTCCTACGGAATGCTGACCGCGTTTCACTCTGTGGATCAGTGCCGCGTCTCATCAGGAAGCCGCGTCTCATTGAAAGAACTTGGTCTCGCCTAAGTTCAATCTTTACAACCAGTGATCAAGAAGTTGGATTCATCCACAGCTAAACAAAGAAGATGGAACAAAAAATGTCCTTTTTATATCAAAAGTGGATACAAACACTCTGATAAACAGAGTGTCCTTTTCTTTACAAAAAAAAAGAAAAGAAGGCTAATGTCCTGGCTCGCCAAGGAACGGATTCGCTCCCTGAGATGATGCATCTTGATCTGACGCGCCTTCTCAGTCTCCATCATGGCTTGGACCGCAGCTCCTCTTCAGATAGGAAGGGTTTTGCAGCTAGCTGCGCTCGCAGAGACTCCACCCTGGAAGAATGTAGAGACAGACTCTCTTCAGCTCGCGCCTTAGCAGTCTGTTGCTCCGCAAGCTCCTCTTTGATGGCAACAAGCTTCTTCTCATTGATCGCAAGCACAGCTTCTGCCTTGGCAATGGTGTCCCGAGCCTTGGCAATGGTGTCCCGAGCACTGATGATGACTGATTGGTTATTCACAAGGTATATGATGTATTTGTACAAGAATCAGGTATTTAAGAGATGGTTTAGGGTTTAGAATTTACCTTTGATCTTGTTTACTTTGAATATGTAAGAATATACCTTGTTTCAATCTTTCGTTATAGCAAGTAGCTAAAACGAGTCGTACCACGAGGAGAGCAAGCGTAGAAGCTTTCACGATACTAGTGAGACAAGAAACAATACTCTTCTTGTTAATCACACAAGAGAAAAACAATATACAAGAAGTTGTGGATTGGTTGTGGTGCATTGTGAAAAAGAAGTGCAATGAATGAAGTGTGATGAAGTAAAGAAAAGAAAAGAATACTAGAATGAAATGTGTAAACTCTCTTGATTAGAAAGATGCATGGCTAGCATTACTCAACCTCCTTGCTAACATACTACCTCTTTTGTTGATTGCAATATTGTCTCATCAAGAATCATAGACAATTGAAAAAGTACTTGCATGTTTCAAGTGTGGTATTCTTTCTTTGAAGACTTAGTGTTCCTTTTAGTTAGTTGGCTAGAAATCTCTTCTTGAATACTAGGTTCTCTTACTAGGTGTGCAATGAGGAAATATAGGCTTGGTACTCATTTAATGCAAAGGTTAGAAGAATCAAACTCTTTAGGACTTCAAAGCTTAACTACAAAGTTAGCTTGAAGTGCTTGAGTTGTTCTTGCTACTCAAATGACACAATCAACGGTAATCCATCCTTTTGATCCAATCAAATGCTCTTTATAAGAGATACACAATTCATCTAGAGATCTTACAAGCAATCACCAAAGGATACAACATACTCCATTAGAATTTACAAGAAACTTGAAATCATGCAAGAATTAAAGAATACAATCAACTAGAGCTAGTAGTAGCTAGGTGAGATTAGCTAGCCATGCATTCAAGAAACTAGCCCTCCATTACACTAACAAGAAAGCTATAATTCTCCATGAAATCAAAGATCTAAACAACTAAACTAGAATTAAACTAGAATTAGAAATTGAATGCAAGAATTAAAAGCATAAGAAGAAAAAGCATACTCAATTCTAGTAAAAGAAGATAAGAGCTCCATTGAATCTTTGCTTCAAGGTTGTCACAAGTCTTGATTACAATCTCTCAAGTGAAGAACTCTCTCTCAATTTAACTAGAGATCAAGGAGGAAGAGAGAAGAGCTAGAATCCTAAAACAAAAATTACAACTAATCCAAAATTTTTCCCTCTCTCTTCACTGGAGCTCGCACAGATCTCTGATCAGGTATTATAGGCAAAGTTGAGAATCTCATCAGATCTTAACCGTTGGCACGAAATCGAGGCCCAACGGCCCTCGGATTGCCGCGGATTGCCGCCAGATTGCCGCCAGATCTGGGCCGTTGGCTCGGATCTTTCTGGTGGGATCTGGTGGTTAAGTTGTTGGCCACGTGGACTGGTTGGATCTTGCAGTTGGCGCTCAGATCTTGGTGAGATCTGATTTGATTCTTTGGCTAATTTTTAATTAACCCCCTTAATTATCACTAATTAAGGTGGTTAATTACTTTTCCTCTTTAAAGTGGAGATCTGCAAAATTAGAGAAAACATGGGTTAAAAATCATATTTAATATGCAATATGCAAGGTATAAAGGCGGTATAAAATGCAAATATATGGTATAATCACCCCCCATACCTAGCTTTTGCTCGTCCTCGAGCAAAAATAAAAGAAAAAGAAAGAAAAATCCTAACTAATTATTACACCACTTTCGTAGGTGACACGATTGCACTGAGCATGTGCAACAAGCCGTTAAACCTCTAGGTTACCCTAGAGGAGGAGTGTTGTCTCCTGAGGGTTTTCAGCGGATTACACCCACAAAATCCAAAAAGAAAATAAAAGGGGTTAGTGAAATTTTTGATCCATGCTTTAAAGATTTTAATTTGACCTATAGGTTTCAGGTTACTCAAAACTTTTCATTCCTCTTATAAGTATCTAATTAGAGTTTTGTTTTCATTTTAGGTTAAGATTTTCGGGAAAAGATAAAAAAACCTGATTCTGCATCAATCTTAGGATATTTACATCTATAAATATGAAGGATCTCTTCAGACTAAGTTCATTTATTTACTTATATGTATAACATTTTTTTTTTTTTATATATATGTGTATATACAATGTTTATTTATTTACATTCCCTTATCATCCTTAGTTTCCTAGTCTACCCATGTAGCGAGCTTCTTACCGATGACTCCCAGACCAGACGGTCTTAGGGCACCAGATGAGAATACATCCCTCGGGTTCGAAGACTCAAGTAAACTAGGTCACTTAGGAATCTAAGGACTTAACCACTTTTAGGCGTGATCGGTAATGCTTCCTGAGGCACGACTAACCAGCTTAATCAGTGGCTAAGTATTTATTCTCACCTTTAGGCGTGACCAGCAATGCTTCATGAGGCACGGCCAACCAGCTTAATCGGTGATTTTTTTTTTTCTTTTTTCTTTTTTTTTTTCTTTATTTATCTTATTTATATACACACATTTTTTTTTTTATTATTTATTATATATATATGCAAATAAAGTCACTAAGTCTTTGATTATTCCTTCAATATGTTCAATGTTCATATCTAAAGAAAGAATTGAAATCAAGTAATTTTTCTAATCCTTTATTACTTAACCTAAAAATCTAACAAACTCTTCTTTTCAACTTATAATTAGAAATCCTAGTTAAGAGCTTCCTAATCCCTAAATTTCAAATTAGATTCTTTAAACATGGATCAAAGAATTTCTTCTTTTCTTTTTTTTTTTATATTATATTTTTTTTTATTTTTATTTATTTTTTTTTTCTAAAAGAAAAGTAAAATCTAAAAATAAAAGTAAAATCTAAAAATAAAGTGGAAAAATCTAAAAAGAAATATAAAATCTAAAATAAAAATCCTAAAAATAAAAGAAAAAGCCTAAAAAGAAAGAAAAATCCTATGTTAGTATATCTACCCCCCATACCTATCTCATGCATTGTCCTCAATGTATGCAAGATGAAATAATGCATGAAATAGGTAAAGGTAACAAGTCACTCCCTCGTCCTCTTTGGGACCCGCAGTGGTACTGGGTCCAGCAGATTGTGTCCTCCTCAGCCAGCCTCGATCCCATCCAAACGAGAGGATATCCTAGATGATTCCTCCTCCACTTTCTTCCTGAGCCTAACTTGTCCCCGAAAAATCTTCTTCATGCCTCTCCAAATAATAGACATGAAGGCCGTGTGTTCCTTTGGGGGCTCTTGTTGCCAGAATTGGGGCTCATCTTCTACCTCTAAACTTTCATCGGAAGAGGACTCCACAGGTATATTCTCAGGCATGACATTGGGTGTCCAGAGTGCCTGTAAGCAGCTATTGTACGCACTTGTGGGTCTCTCTGTGGTAATCGTCACTCGGGCAAATGTCGAGAAAATAGCGTTAGACATGAAATTCTGACACAGACGGGTAAATTAATATCGCATGAGAAAACTTAGCACCCCGAGTGCGAGAGGAGTTTTCAATAATAGCATGGAAGATGGTTCGGTTCAAACAGACCGTATGGTTTTGTGTCATCAGATCATGAATAATCTGTAGTATCGGTCTGCTGAAGGTCGAAGTGTGATCTAGCCCCATAATATTTCGTTGGACCCAACGTCCAACGCAGTGAATGTTCCTGAATGTAGACTGGGCTTTGAGCCCCCTATCCTGGATAGTACAGCGTGCACCCATTATGGTCAAGTAATCAATTAAGGGCAAGGTTTCACACGTTTGTTGAATTAAGGGGACATGAGTGATATGTTCAAGTAGTGGAAGTGTGACCCAAATGTCACCGAATGGCATACGAGAGACAAATTGATATGGATCATGACTCACAGAAGCATAATCTATAGAAGTGTAAAATGTGTTTACTAGATCCGGACAATAAAAGGCTTCGTGCTCGTGATGATCAAATACCAAATTGTACCAGTTCCAGGCGCGGATTCGATCACGAAAATATGGCCATATCCCTCATTGTCATTAAAAATTGCAGAAAAATCCCTTTCAACATACAAATTTGGTGCCATAATTGTACAAGACAATGAAGTAAAGGATTTGAAATAAGAAATTGCAAACCACCCCCGGAGATCTTGGGGGAAACCCAACAGAGTAGTGCAGACAGCACAGGGATGGCTTCGGGAAAACTTTCTCAGGATCTACCACCAGTAGCAGAAGTTAGCCGGAATGGAGCTTTCCGGCGCGCCTGATCTGACAGAAATGCCGCGTACGGGCGGCAGGGCGCGGCAAAGTGGAGGATTTTTGGGATCAAATTTTTGGAAGAAGTTGGGTTTGGGAAGAAGCTCTCAGATCTGAAAGGGTTTGCTCGGGTGAGGAAGGATGAAATGAGGAGGAGATGTTTAAATAGGGTAGGTAAAAAGTGGGATGTACAAAATTACCCCTAGGTCAAATCTTGAATTACAACCCTAGGTCAAAACTTTTGAATATGAAAGGAATCCTAGGGAGGAAAGAGAATCCTTGGGTTTGAAATTCTTTTCATGTACAAAAATCCCAAAAAAAAAAAATTTTATTTACAAAAAATGCAAAAGAAAAAAAATATTTACAAAAGAGGTCCCAAATGATTTTCATGAAAAATGTATGGGAAAAATATACAATGGAAAGGTCACAAATAAATTGGGTCGGAAAGACCCAACTCGTGAACGTCGTGTGACAATGATTCTGTGGTGAAAAATGGCTTTAAGCGTTGTCCATTTACAGTGAATTTATTGCCATTGGATGGATCAAGAATCTCGACTGCTCCGTGAGAAAAGACAGTCTGCACAATAAAGGTCCTGACCACCTGGTACGTAGCTTACCAGGGAAAAGGTGGAGTCGAGAATTGTATAACAGAACCTGTTGACCGACAGAAAAAATCTTTCTGTGAATGGCTTTGTCGTGAAACAGCTTGGTCCTGTGCTTTGTAATCCGAGCATTATCGTATACCTCGTTTCGTAGCTCCTCCAGCTCAGATAATTGCAGCTTCCTGAGAACACCGGCTTTGTCCAAGTCAAGATTCAGTTGCTTTAAAGCCCATAGTGCACGGTGTGTTCTAACTCAACGGGCAAGTGACATGCTTTTCCAAATATAACTCGGTACGGAGACATACCGAGGACAGTCTTGTAAGCGGTCCTGTATGCCCATAAGGCATCAGTCAGTTTGACGGACCAATCCTTACGATTCTGTCCTACGGTCTTCTCCAGAATGAGTTTTATCTGTCTGTTAGTGACCTCAACTTGCCCATTGGTCTGAGGATGATAAGCCGTGGACAATTTATGAGTGATAGAATATTTCCGCATCAAGGCTTCAAAAGCCCTATTGCAGAAGTGACTTCCATTGTCGCTCAGTATCGCACGGGGGGCTCCGAAGCGTGAAATGATGTACTCTCTTAAAAAATTAATGACAACTTGATTGTCATTTGTTCGTGTAGGAATCGCTTCGGCCCACTTAGAAACATAATCTACGGCTACCAAGATGTATTGGTTTCCGTAGGACAGAGGAAAGGGTCCCAAAAATCGATGCCCAGAGGTCGAAAATTTCGACTTCCAAGATGGGTGTGAGGGGCATCATGTTCCTTTGTGTAATCCGACCCGTCATCTGACATCTATCACAAAGCTTGCAAAAGGTAAAGGCATCCTTAAAGAGAGTGGGCCAGTAGAATCCACTCTGGAGCACTTTTTCCGCAGTTTTTCGTGGACCAAAGTGTCCACTGCAAGCTAACTTGTGACAGAATGTCAAGACACTCTGATGTTCATCCTCCGGAAGGCATCTTCGAATAATTTGGTCAGGACAGTACTTGAATAGATACGGTTCATCCCAGAAGAAGAACCGCATTTGTCTCAGAAAACGGTGTTTCTCTTGTCCTGACCAATGGGAAGGAATTTGCCTGGTAGCAAGGTAATTTACAATATCAGCATACCAGGGCTCTCCACTTAGCACAAAGATGTGCTCGTCAGGAAAGTTCTCGTTAATCGGTACTTTCTCATGGGGTGCGTTCGGGATCCTTGACAAATGATCCGCAACCACGTTCTCAACGCCCTTTTTATCCTTTATCTCCAAGTCAAACTCTTGCAAAAGAAGGATCCATCTTATCAATCTTGCCTTTGCGTCCTTCTTTTGCATTAAGTACCTCAGGGCGGAGTGGTCAGAATGATGATGAGTCCTGGACCTAGCAGATATTGTCGGAACTTCTCTCTAACGCAAAAACGACTGCCAAAAATTCTTTTTCAGTGGTCGTGTAATTCAGCTGGGCGTCGTTAAGCGTTCTGCTAGCATAGTATATCACGTGCTGCCTGTTTTCAATACGCTGTCCTAAAACAGCGCCTATCGCAAAGTCAGAGGCATCGCACATAATTTCAAATGCTTGGTCCAGTCCGGTGCAGATATTATCGGCGCAGAGGCAAGTCTATCCTTCAGCTCTTTCCATGACTTTCGACATTCTTCATCAAAGATATAGGGTACATCTTTTCCTAAGAGATTTGTCAAGGGTCTCGCAATGTTGCTGAACCCTTGAATGAATCTTCTATAGAAGCCAGCGTGCCCTAAGAAAGATCTAATGTCTTTTAAACATTGTGGTTCAGTGAGCTTGGTGATAACCTCCACCTTGGACTTGTCTACCTCAATTCCGACGCTTGATATCTTGTGTCCCAATACAATTCCGTGCTTAACCATGAAGTGACACTTTTCCCAATTAAGTGTCAAATTCTTTTCCGTGCATCGTTGTAAAACCATCTTCAGGTGGTATAAGCACTGCTCAAATGTATCCCCATATATAGAAAATCATCCATAAAATCTCTAAAAATTTCTCCACCATGTCCGAGAACAAGCTCAACATGCAACGTTGAAACGTTGCTGGAGCATTGCAAAGACCGAAGGGCATCCTACGGTATGCAAAAGTTCCGAAGGGACAGGTGAAGGTCGTTTTTTCTTGGTCCTCGGGCGCAATAGGGATCTGATTATATCCTGAATATCCATCCAGGAAACAATAATACTCATGCCCCGCCAATCTCTCTAACATCTGATCAATGAACGGAAGTGGGAAGTGGTCTTTACGTGTGGCGCTATTCAATTTCCTATAATCAATACAAACTCGAATCTTCGTTGGAAGACGCGTTTGTATCAATTCCTTGTTCTCATTTTCCACAACCGTAAAGCCAGCTTTCTTCGGCACAGCGTGAACAGGACTAACCCATTGACTATCAGAGATGGGATAGATAATCCCATTGTCTAATAGTTTCATTATCTCAGATTTAACAGCTTCTTGCATGATAGGGTTTAGTCGACGCTGTGGATCTCTTTTCGGCTTGGCATCTTCCATCAAGTGAATTCTATGTTGGACAATCGTAGGACTAATTCCCTTAATATCAGCCATCGTCCAGCCAATGGCTTCTTTATTCTCCCTTAGCACAGTCAATAAGTCCTCTTCTTGTTGTTCCGTAAGATTGGATGCAATGATAACCGAAAGGATTCTTTATCATCCAAATACTTGTACTTGAGATGACCAGGAAGAACCTTAAGCTCAGCAGAAGGGACAGGATCTATAACAGGTTGCTCATGGTGCAAGGAAGAATAGAAGTGGACTTAGTACTCTTTTCAGCATTTGTTCCAACAATCTGATCAAGAGTTAGATCATCAGCTTCTAACTCGAATTCCTCTTCAGATTCGTACTCCATCTCCTCCACGTGTTCGCTTGTCAATCCTTCTATCAAGTTGACATCAAATGAGTCACTCTCCACATCCCTTGGCTGCTTCCCTAGATGGAAGACATTCACCTCCTTCGTCATATCTCCGAACGTCAGCCGCATCGATCCATTTCGGCAATTAATGATCGCATTCGCTGTGGCTAAAAAGGGACGTCCTAGAATGACTGGAGTTTGCGCTCTGTGATTATGTACAGGTTGTGTTTCCAGAACAACAAAATCAACGGGGTAGATGAATTCCCCACCCGTATTAATACATCCGTAATTTCCCCTTTGGGAATCTTAACAGAGCGATCAGCAAGTTGAATAGTCATTTGGGTTGGACGAAGATTGCCTAACCCAAGCTGTTGGTACACAGAAAAGGGAAGAAGATTGATGCTAGCTCCCAAGTCTAGCAAAGCCCTATTGACTGTGGTCTGCCCTATGATACAAGAGATGGTAGGGCTCCCTGGATCCTTGTACTTTACAGGGATTGGACCATTAAGCAATTCACTCAGGTTTGAAGCCAAAAAGACTTTTTTTTAGGGACATTTGCCTTCCTTTTCTTAGTACACATCTCTTTCAAAAACTTGGCATAGGATGGTACTTGCTGAATAGCATCCAAGAGAGGGACATTGATTTGCACTTGATTAAATATCTCTCTGATCTTCTCCATATGAGCATTATTCTTATGATTCGTAAGCCTATTCGGGAATGGGGCAATAGGCTTATAAGTCTGCTCATCAACTTCTCTTTTCTTTTGATTGAGACGTGGAGGGTTGTGAACTTGATGAAGGAATATTTTGCAAAGGTTGAACTGGAACAGAAGTTGATGGATTCGACACAGATTTTGGAACAAATTTTGGAGACTGATTTGAGACCTTGTTGTCTACATGTTTTCCAGACCTAAGGATGTGAATGGCTTGACATTGGCTTTGGCTCGGGCCTAGGTCTTCAACTTCATGTAGAGGAAAATGGGCTCTGGGATTAGGCACAGGTTGGCTAGGCAGCATTCCTTTTTGCCTTTCAGTCAAGGAATTAGCCAACTGTCCTATTTGGATTTGCAGTTTATTCATGTCCTGCTGCTGATTGTTCATCATTGCAGCTTGTGTTTTGGACAAAGTCTCAATCATTTTTTCCAATTCTGAAATTTTTCTATCTGAAGGATTGGGTGGGGATGCTGTTGTTGTTGTTGATATTGGGGTTGAAAATTGGCTGATATGGCACAGAATTTTGGAATGGTTGGAATCTAGGTGGACTCTGATATGAATTGAAATTTGGTGGGTTTTGGTAAGTAGGTGGATGTGCCTGAGCAGGGTATTGCTGATGTGGAAAAATGGTTGTCTCGACTGCTCAGGTCCAGACTGACTCCATGAGAAGTTAGGATGGTTACGCCACCCTGGATTGTAGGTCTTGGAATAAGGATTGTATGGAGGTCTGGAATACGCTGCATTCGTACTCTCCTGAAAATTTTGAGAGTAATACACAGGACACTCTTCCAACACATGATTCAGATCATGGCAAAAAGTACAACCGGGTGAATTATAGGTGCAGAGCTAGCCATACGTGGTGGGCTACCTACTAATGATGGGTTGACTTGACTAACGACAGAATTTTCCCTTGATTCCAGCAATTCAATCCTCTTCATCAACTGCGTGATCTTAGCTTCAGCTGCTATTGAGGATCCTATAGAATGTAAACCAGATCTGGAAGTTGTTGTGTGGGTTTCTCAGAGCAGGATTCCCACTGGATCGTTTTCTCCGCTAAAGCCTCAAAAAGGTCCCAGCCCTGGTCTTCATCTTTCTTAAGAAAGTCTCCTTGACACATAGTTTCAAGGAGAGTCTTGGTTTGATAATCCAGCCCATCATAGATAATCTGGCATTGACGCCATTTCTCTATACCGTGATGGGGACACAGGGCAACTAAGTCCTTAAAGCGCTCAAAATACTTCCAGAATGGCTCATTGGGCTCTTGTTTGAATTGCATGATATTTTTTGCGCATGAGGGCTGTCTTATGGATGGGATAGAATTTTTAGAAAAACCTTGACAAAGTCATCCTAAGAAGAGATTGAGCTGACAGGAAGACTGTACAACCACTTCTTCGCAATATCCTTTAACGCAAATGGGACAAATCTAAGTCTCACAGCATCCTCACTTAACTGGGAAATCCTCATCATGAGGCATACTTCTTAAAACTCTCGTATGAAGATGTAAGCATCCTCAGATTCTAACCCGTGAAATCGTGGTAGAGTGTTTATAAACTGTGGTTTCAACTCAAAATTATTGTCATTCGTGTTGTGGGAGGAGAATGCAGGATGGAATGGATGTGCGGATCGGATAGAACTTGTCCTGCAGCGACACGTTGGCAGTCATGATTGTGTCGAGTGGTGGTGTATGTGGCAGTGTAGAAACTCTCACAAGCCTCGCAGAAATTGGTTCCCTATACCACTCTCGCATACAAATACACAATCAACGTGCACCTTTCAAACAAGCGGAAAATGAAAAATAACAGTCAAGAACAAGAAAAATCAATCCAAGCTTTCTAGGGTTTCTGGTCCTAGGTGACTCCTAAATAGACTGTCCACAGAGGTTTCGGTGCAGACACTGACTATAAGCAAATCGGCCAGGGAAGGGTAAGGTTGGTGGGAGGTTTTCCGTCCGAAGACGTTCCTTAATTAAGTAACCAGCAACCTTCGGGCTTTCGGCCCTCAACCCCTTTCCTAGACACCGATACACAGAAGTCACTTTCCAACACTTTTCCCCCTTAGGAAATCTCCTAAGCGAGTCCGGATGTCCCTAGGGGCCAACGTCTAGCAATTTTAATTAGAAGCTTAGGATAGTGAATGCGTGGGGAAAATGGTTTGTGGGCTAAGGAAAGGGTGATAAAATCCCCACCTTATCTTTGTTATGGGATTTGCCCTTATCGTTGATTCGTGCAAGTGTACGATATAAGCAAACAAAATTCACTCAAAGCAGAATTAAATCATACAACGAGTGAGTCCTAGTCTATATGCTATGCTTCACGTACCTTGTCCCACGCGCTCTTCAACAGTAAATTGAAAGAAATTGAAAGACACGTGCCTATAATGCAATATGTCTAAACAATTTTATCAATTAATCACCAAATCTTTTACTGTTGATTAACAAGTATCAGGTGAAAAATACAAGATTTCAGGTATATAGGCAGCAGTTTTTTAGCAAAGCAGCAGGCCCTGCAGAAAACTGGTTAGTAGTGAACTCCTCTGTGCCGCGTTTTCCTGGCTTTTGCCGTGGAAACGCGGCACTTTGGAGGGATCCTGGTCTCTGCTTTCGAGAGCAGAGGCCCAGGTCCGCTTATATGATTCTGCTGTGCAAAGTTTTCTGAATCTTCAACCTGTACCTGCAACAGAGAAGATATATTGTTTAGTTTCTCACTTGTAAAAATACCGTTGCTCTCCCCGGCAACGGCGCCAAAAATTGATTGGTTATTCACAAGGTATATGATGTATTTGTACAAGAAATCAGGTATTTAAGAGATGGTTTAGGGTTTAGAATTTACCTTTGATCTTGTTTACTTTGAATATGTAAGATTATACCTTGTTTCAATCTTTCGTTATAGCAAGTAGCTAAAACGAGTCGTACCACGAGGAGAGCAAGCGTAGAAGCTTTCACGATACTAGTGAGACAAGAAACAATACTCTTCTTTGTTAATCACACAAGAGAAAACAATATACAAGAAGTTGTGGATTGGTTGTGGTGCATTGTGAAAAAGAAGTGCAATGAATGAAGTGTGATGAAGTAAAGAAAAGAAAAGAATACTAGAATGAAATGTGTAAACTCTCTTGATTAGAAAGATGCATGGCTAGCATTACTCAACCTCCTTGCTAACATACTACCTCTTTTGTTGATTGCAATATTGTCTCATCAAGAATCATAGACAATTGAAAAGTACTTGCATGTTTCAAGTGTGGTATTCTTTCTTTGAAGACTTAGTGTTCCTTTTAGTTAGTTGGCTAGAAATCTCTTCTTGAATACTAGGTTCTCTTACTAGGTGTGCAATGAGGAAATATAGGCTTGGTACTCATTTAATGCAAAGTTAGAAGAATCAAACTCTTTAGGACTTCAAAGCTTAACTACAAAGTTAGCTTGAAGTGCTTGAGTTGTTCTTGCTACTCAAATGACACAATCAATGGTAATCCATCCTTTTGATCCAATCAATGCTCTTTATAAGAGATACACAATTCATCTAGAGATCTTACAAGCAATCACCAAAGGATACAACATACTCCATTAGAATTTACAAGAAACTTGAAATCATGCAAGAATTAAAGAATACAATCAACTAGAGCTAGTAGTAGCTAGGTGAGATTAGCTAGCCATGCATTCAAGAAACTAGCCCTCCATTACACTAACAGAAAGCTATAATTCTCCATGAAATCAAAGATCTAAACAACTAAACTAGAATTAAACTAGAATTAGAAATTGAATGCAAGAATTAAAAGCATAAGAAGAAAAAGCATACTCAATTCTAGTAAAAAGAAGATAAGAGCTCCATTGAATCTTTGCTTCAAGGTTGTCACAAGTCTTGATTACAATCTCTCAAGTGAAGAACTCTCTCTCAATTTAACTAGAGATCAAGGAGAAGGAGAGAAGAGCTAGAATCCTAAAACAAAAATTACAACTAATCCAAAATTTTCCCTCTCTCTTCACTGGAGCTCGCACAGATCTCTTGATCAGGTATTTATAGGCAAAGTTGAGAATCTCATCAGATCTTAACCGTTGGCACGAAATCCGAGGCCCAACGGCCCTCGGATTGCCGCGGATTGCCGCCAGATTGCCGCCAGATCTGGGCCGTTGGCTCGGATCTTTCTGGTGGGATCTGGTGGTTAAGTTGTTGGCCACGTGGACTGGTTGGATCTTGCAGTTGGCGCTCAGATCTTGGTGAGATCTGATTTGATTCTTTGGCTAATTTTTAATTAACCCCCTTAATTATCACTAATTAAGGTGGTTAATTACTTTTCCTCTTTAAAGTGGAGATCTGCAAAATTAGAGAAAACATGGGTTAAAAATCATATTTAATATGCAATATGCAAGGTATAAAGGCGGTATAAAATGCAAATATATGGTATAATCA
>JAVJIF010026034.1:0-56759 GCA_038442645.1 Agave tequilana | reverse complement strand
GATTAAGAAGACAGAATTCAGATTGCACAAAAGAGGAAAGAGTCGTTGGCACTTTGCAGGCCTGACGGTCGACCGGTCCGGTCGGCGCCGTCCGCCTTGCTGGCAGTAGCCGTTGGCTCGGGTCGACCGCGACCGTCCTCAAAACAGAAACACAGTTTTTTCTGAAGGCGGTCGACCGGGCGGTCGACCCAGAAACCCAAGAGCAAAGCTGCTTACAGTCGGTCGACCCAGCGGTCGGCCGACAGACATGCACAAGCGTGCACGTCCTGATACAAGTGTCGGTCGACCGGATCCGGTCGGCCGGTCTTGCCTGAAACCAAAAACAGCAACAAGACAGAACTTGGAAATTTTTGTTGTAAAAATATTTTGAAGTAAAGATAACTAAGTATCATGATGGAAAGAGTATACATGATTTAAATATGATATATGTCTTTTAAAACTTGGAGTCATGTAATATTTGTCAAGTCATGAAAAACTTAGAAACAAAAACTTAACTATGAAAACTTGTTATACATAAATGAGTGTGTGTATCCTAGAGCCACTTTCCAAAACTCAAACTTTAACAAGCTATTTCTTACATTGGTTCTAAAGGACTACAAGTCTTCAAGAGGGCTTCTCCATATGATCTTGCAAGCTTGATACTTAAGCCCGAATTGAGGCGAACTTGAGTCAAAACCCTTCTTTTAGGGAAGAAAACTTCTAGTTTTATTAGAACCCTGAAAACACACTCAACACACAAACATTATTAGTACAAATAACTAATATGTTTTGTATCATCAAAAACACTAAAAACGGGTGATTGTAACCTTGGGCCAACATGTTACACAAAAAAATCTAAAGGCAAGACTAAAGCATCCTCCAGTAATATGGTGAGAATATCTGCCAGAGAAACTGAGGAAGATATTGCTCCCTCACCAGTTCAGGAGAAGAGGAGTCTGCCTTGGCTGCTGATACAACACTCCTTCCATGTTGAAGACCTGATCTGACAAGCAGTACTTAAAACAGTATGGTCAGCCAGTAGTAAGCTCTTTCAAACCAGTGAAGAAAATAGCTGAGCAGTCCACAAAGCAGCTCGTGGACAAACAGAAGGAGCTTTGTTATGCCAAAACCCTTCAAAACGATGATGTGAGACCATTAACTCCCTTCTGCTTGATGTTTTGGCTCAGCTGGCCACCATCCCTGCTCGGATCACTCTGTACGAGCTTCTTAGACTTTTCAAATCTAGAAAGAAAGCTTCAAGAGAAGCATTGCAGACTCATAGGTTTTCTTAACCAGATTCCTGCCATTCCAGAGGAGGAAAATGATAGGCACTGTCATAAGGCCTCCAGACGTTCCCCATACATCACATCTCTCCAGAGGATATGCAAATAAAGGGAAAACATGATAGACCCTTATATTATACTGGGTATATTGGATCATCTGAAGTGAGCCGCATTCAGGTTGATTCAGGATTCGCGTTGAGCATTATACTCCGCTGGGTCATGCGGCACGTAGGGATTCCCACTCATCGATTAAGCACTACATAAACTACCATTTATGGCTTCAATTCTTATGGCACGCGTCCGATGGGCAAAGTGAAACTCAGATGCCAGATCGGAGATTTCAAGTCTGAAGTGACGTGTTATGTCATTGATGTCGACATATCTTACAACCTGCTGCTAAGACGACCATGGATCCATCACAATTTCATCGTTTCGTCTACCCTTCATCAAGTAATGAAATATACTGATGAATAGGAAAGAGTGAGAACATTGATTGCTAAAAGGCATCCATTTAGAGAACTACTTCACTGACTCCCTCCTCTACCAAAGTTCTCTTGAGACTGATGAGAATCTCCAACCAGAAGCACCAGACTCTGGCAATAAGGCGGACACGGAACTAGAGGTAGAAGAAGAATGTCTTTGAAAAATAAATCCTCTTGTAACGAGCATTGATAAGCTTGATTTCAATACCACAACCAATGTTGAAGGTGAGTGATTTATCAATGAAGACTTAGATTTGGTTTACTTTTCTGTGTTTGCTTCTGATTCTATACCGTTAGACACTAGTATCGACGTGAATAGTAACCAATGGTCAGCAGTGTTGGCCCAAAGGCCCATCACTCTAGTTTTGATGATGATCAACTCATGTAGTTATAGTACTAATGATCTTGAGTTTATTTAGTTTCAGATTTGTGATCAAGATCTTAGTAGGTGTGTAGCTTCAACAAAGGATTTAAAGTCAAGTTTTGGAGCTAGCACGGTTTGATTCAAAAGCTTGTGCATCAAGACCACATCAAGTACTCAAGAGGAGTCTAGCTCTTTGGACCGTATTTGGAGCAAGTCAAGAAGATGTGAAGACTTCAAGTGAAGACCTTCAAGATCAAGACTTGTGTCTAGGTTTGTTTTTATAAGATTTTGTTTTAGATAAAATGTAAAGGATAGAATAGTTGGTGGTTTGCTCAAGTATATCTTACACACCACACTCTTGATTTAGATGAGTTTTCATAAAAAAATTTTTATTTTGGAAAAATACAAAAGAGTTTTCATTTAGCAAAATACCGTTTTGGTTTTGGTATTCAAAGTTTACATGTATTTAACCAAAACCATATTTAGTGCTTATTATCAAAAACATAGATATTTCACCATGTTTGTATAGTGGATCATATTCATACACTCTATGCTTTAAAAGAGTTTAAAATATCTTGTTTTTGTATTTGGAGAAGTTTTGAAAAAATCAATTTTGGAAAAAAAACGGTTTTCGTTTTTAGCCAAAATTTTCAAGTTACAAAAATAGTTCAAATTGTTTGTAATATGTCTTGATTTTGTTCAAGCATGTTTGTTTACCAAATTATAAAGTTAAAAACTATTTTTGTAGATTTTTCATGATTTTATGGGATTTTATTTGAGCCAAAATGACCAACATTTTAATCCCTAAAATGACCTGTCTGACTTCAGCCGGTCGACTGGACCGTGAAAAGTCACCTAGAGGGGGGTGAATAGGTGACAATGCTAATCTATGAACTAAATGTAGAATTTAAAAAATAATTGCAATTTACAATCAAGTGCTATCAACAAGTGATGCACACAACCAAGCCAAGCAAATATGAATGAGCAATGTAAATTAATGCAAGGCACAAAGTAAAGAGAGAGTAGAGAGAGAGCCAATGGATCAAGCGCAAACACAAAGATATGTTATCGAGGTTCGAGCACCCAGCTCTACATCCCGCCTTCGACACACGAAGGATTTCCACTAGCTCGTCCACCTAGGACCCTTTACAAGGAGTACCCAACTCCTCTCTTTACAACCTCCTCCATGAGGCACAAATCCAAGCCAACCAACACAACCTCCTCCTTGAGGCAAACTCCAATAATCACAACCTCCTCCTTGAGGCAACTTTTCAAACCAATACAACAAAACTCCCAATCACCAACCAATACAAGGATCACCTCTCAACTAGAGGGATACAACCCAAAGCACAAAGCTAAGAAAAGATTGGGTTACAACTTGGTGGTCACAACAACAACCACAAACAACTTCTTCTTCCACACAAATAACCTATAGATATAGATAGTAGATTTTTGCTCAAGTGTGGAGAAAACCAAAGGAATGAAAGTCAGAAATCACAAAGAAAATCCTTGGGAAAAATCAATAAATCAAGATAGAATAGTTCAATCAAAATTCTTTCCCAAAAACCCTTTCTTTGATTTTCCAAACCCTAATGAAAACACCAAATGGATTGTTCAATTCAAGCTCAAAAACTTCTTTGATTGCTTTGAAAACACCAGAGAATCAGCAAAAATTCGCACAAAAAAATCTTAGAGAAAAACTCTTTCAAATGGGGTATTTATAGGCAATTATCAGAAAATAGCCATTGACAGAATTTTAGCCAGAATTGCCCTGCCGGTCGACCGGCCGTCGACCGTGCAACGATCAAATTTTGAACCGTTTGCACTACCGGTCGACCGCCCCGGTCGACCGAAAAATCCAGAGAGCAGACTATTCTGCTCCGGTCGACCGTCCGGTCGACCGCTGACTGTGCTAGAAACGTGCACAGGTTTGTGCACGTCGGTCAACCGGCCCGGTCGACCGACCTCAGACCTAGTCGACTAGTCAGGGGGCTAGTCGACTTGGTTGAAGCCTGGAACAGAAAACATACTTAAAATACATTTTAAAAACATTTTTATCATTTATAAAACTTCCATAAAAACTTGTTTTATCATAGCATTGATATTAAACAAGTGATAAACATTTCTACTCAAATATCAATCAAAACCAATACTTGTATTTTTCCAAACTTGATTTTCCAAATAAACTATCCAAAACATATCCACATACAAAAACATGATATTTAACATTTTGAAGCATGATGCATATGGATAGAAATCCAATATACATGAAACATATACATATCATAGTTTTTGTCATTAATTCCAAAATATGTTTTGACGCAAATACCAAAACATAATACACATGAAATAGGTAAGTCAAAACTAAGTTTGTCTAGAAAATTAAGCATGCATGTATATAGAACAAATCTAATATACATTAAACCATGTAAACTTGTTTTGATCTATCTATTCATGAAAACCAAGATCGGTTAAACCTAAAACCGAAAAACCGAGAACCAATATTCAAAACATGAAACATGTGTGTGTGTGAACTTGAGCATTATCATACTATTCTAATCTTTACAATTTGGATCTAAACACAAAACTAAAACTAAGGTACCGAGGTCTACTTGTAGAGCGCAATCTCCAAGTCGGCTCGATCCAAAAACTCTTGATTCACCGGGCAAGTGTAATGTATGATCTTTGATGCTTGGGCTCTTGAATCAACATGTGCAAGCTTCCAAATCATCTTGTTGAAGCTAAACACCAACTAATATCTTGGTTAATGATCTGAAACTAAAATCACAAGATTATTAGTACACATAATTACATGAGTTAATCATCATCAAAACTAGAGTGGAAGGCCTTTGGGCCAACAATCTCCCCCTTTTTGATGATGACAAAACTCATGGAGTTATATATGCATGGATTAAAGTAAAGCTTCAAAGAAGCTCCCCCTTAACTCATGCATAGGAATAAACAAACAATAAGATGCATATAAACAAGGTTCTTGACATAAAATGAATATGCATATGAAACATGCTCTTGATACCAATGGATATTAATAAAAACAAAACTCATAATGCTCTGATACCAATGGATATTAATAAAAACAAAACTCATAATGCTCTTGATACCAATGGAGATGAAATGAACATAAAACTGAAAACTCATGCATATCAACTCCAAATTCTTCTTCCCCTTTTTGTCAATCATAAACAAAGGGGTAAAAACAAAATAGATATGAATTCTTCTCCCCCTAAATATATGAAACAAAGAATAAACAAACTACTTCAAGGGGTGAAACCAAAAATGATACCAAATAAAAAAATGTGTCAAAGAAGTGCATTATGATATCAATAGAAAGTGATCATAAAAACATTTAAGAAATGCCTACCAATTACCAATTGAAAGTAAGAGGGGCATTGAAAACAAATATGATCCCAATTGAAATTAAAACATATTGACAATAAAACACATTGATACCAATTTGAGTGAACAAATGCATCTTGATACCAATTGAAGATATATATCTTTATAAGCATATGATACCAATTGAAAACTAAGTCAATTGAAATAATGTAAAGCTCAAGCTTAGCATAAGCAAGATAAAGATAATGCTTGTATAAAGATACCAATTGAAAATTGAATCAATTGAAAATGATGGTCATTAAAAAAAAAATCAAGCTTATCATAAGCAAAATTTGTGCATATATCTTGAAGCACAAATAAATCATCTATATATGTATGTAAGAAATAGATACCAATTTAAAATTGATACTATATGAAGTGTATGCATACATATATATAAAACAAAACATATATGAGTATACAAAAGGATGTCAAGATTTGATACCAATTGAAAGAATTCAATGATACCAATTGAAACAACAATAAGATCAAGTGTATATCTCATATACACTACCACCCAATCATGTGCAAGTTTAAAATAATTTTCATTATAAAGCATACATGAACATGATCTCCCATCCAACCTCCCTTTGATGGTAGGAGTTTTCAAAAATAGATTTGAAAATATAGTTTGTTGAAAATCTCTACCTCATGAAGAATATCACAATTAGTTATATGAATCAACTAATACGAAATTCTTCAATAAATCAAAATATATTTCATGAAGGACATGTAAATCACATGATCATCACACTCAAAATCCATAAAGCCCATCTAATACTCATGAAAACAAGGTCATGAGAAAACTAATAAGGTGAGTGTATAGGATACATGTGAAACACACTTATCATGAAAATGGACAATCAAGCTCAATATTGAAATTCCTTTAAAACATTTACACATGATAAATTAAATTACTTTTACCAAAAGAAACTTCCAAAAACATGAAACCCATCAAACGATTTAACCTTCAAGGCATATGTATGTCATGTACAAACTAAAGTATACATACATATCCCAAACAAAAGGAGTCCACAAAGGTATATGCATGAAGGCACGTGGCTCAAGGATGTATATGTATAATCAATAGTTAAGACAAGATAGACATATACATGAAGTTAAAACTCAATATCATAAAACATTTCCAAAATGGGGAATACAAGTTAGAATGTACGAATCATCAAAACTAGACTATACTAGCACATCTAATGGATACAAATAGGCATTCAAGCACAAATATTACAAAGGTTTACTTGTAGCCCATTCTATGTACGAGTATGAATCCTAGTTTTAATGAAAACTAACTTCTAAATATATATTCAAATCACGAATCATAAAACAAGTCATGATAGACAAAAATTGATCATAATTCAAATCCACATGTTCTACTAATCATGGCAATAAACATACTAAACAACACATGAATTATTAAAACAAAAATCATAGAATCGTAAAACATCCAAATGATCATTATGCATATGCATGTGCAATAGATCTAAGGCATACATGTTAGTATAAACAAAGTGAGAACACTAATATAGATCCATATGAAACATGGGTGCTCAAGGAACTAAACATGTATAACATTAATCTAATGAACAAGGCACAAGCATAATGAACAACAAAACATGATATGCTATAAAAGATGAACATGGAAAGTATGCAAATAAAAAATTAGGAGTTAGAGATGATACCAAAACCAATGAAGTTGCACCTCTAGTTCTCCAAAATACGGTGGTCCTCCCACCAAATCTCCTTGAGAGTGAAGCATCCAAATGGTTCTCCTTTTAGCTTAGAATGCCTCCACCTCAAGACACCAATACCCTCACGTGACGCGAGAGCTCTCACCTACATCAAAAGTCAAAGAGGTGGTTTTTGGTACCCATTTTCTAGTGGGTCCACGAGGGTTAGTTTCTTTTCTCACCCAAACATAATTAGTTGCTAAATTTTCATTATAAATACGATCATAACAAAATCTAGCAAGGTGGCCTTTTCGACCACAATGTGTACATGTGTACACGTGAGCATACATATGATGGTGGTGATCATGAAAAGCATGTGTATGCCTAGATGGGTGTGCATGTAAGGTTGGAACTTGTTTCTTGCGAACCAAGGTTTCCAATCGAGTGTGATTCATGGCACAATGGCTCAAGGTGGAGCCCAAACTATCAACACTTTTCTTCAAAACAAGTATATCATTATCAATGTTAGAAGATAGAGTGGAGCATGCAATAGGTGTGCTAGAACATGAAGCAACATTAGCATGGCAAACATCAATCTCTTTTTGCAAAGATTTATTTTTAATCAAAACCAAATCCAATTCTCTAGTAATTGAATCAATATAATTTTTCAAAGTAAGATTTTCTTTAAAAGTAAAATCCAATTTTGAAGATAAAATCTCATTGTGCTTTACAACATCATCACAATCATTTTTATTTTTCAAAAATTCATTTTCCTTTAAAGCAAGTTCAAGTTGAGATTTAAGTGAGTCACATTCACTTGCAATCTCTTCCTTCTCTTGCAAAACCAATTCAAAATTAGAGCATAAATCCTTTAATTCATTTTTCAACACAAGATTATCCTCTTTCAACAAATCATGTTTTTTCAACAAATTTTCAAGCTTTTGAGCAAGTTCCATATTTAAAGTTTGAACTTCAAAACAACCATGGCAATAGGAACTAGAGCTATCATCAATATGAGAATCCGATTGTACCTCAAGGGAGTTCTTCCCTTAGACCATGAGGCATTGTTCTTCGGACTTTTCTCTTTTAGATCTCCTCATCTTGTTAATTATCCTTGGAAGCTTGGGAGACGTCAAGATGCTCCAAACTGCAAAAGCCGAATCATAGTGATCAAAAACGGGTAAAAGAAATTCATTTAGAGATGCTCTAAGTGCTCTAAGTGCTAATGCATTGGCCTTCTTATGCTTACTACTATTTGGGAGGGATTCTATGGTAATGGCTTGATAAACTAGATGACCTAGTGTTTTTAAATGTTGAGTCATATTAGCCTTCCAAGCATCAAGTCTAAAATGATCAAACATAGGAGGGCTAGCCATAAGTGCAAACTAAATGTGTGCAAATGAAAATACAAATGAAGATTAGCAAACCAAGATCTTACTCCTAAGTGGTTAAACCTAAATATCAGGAGCACTAGCTCTGATACCAATTGAAAAGTCACCTAGAGGGGGGGTGAATAGGTGACAATGCTAATCTATGAACTAAATGCGGAATTTAAAAAATAATTGCAATTTACACTCAAGTGCTATCAACAAGTGATGCACACAACCAAGCCAAGCAAATATGAATGAGCAATGTAAATAAATGCAAGGCACAAAGTAAAGAGAGAGTAGAGAGAGCCAATGGATCAAGCGCAAACACAAAGATATGTTATCGAGGTTCGAGCACCCAGCTCTACATCCCCGCCTTCGACACACGAAGGATTTCCACTAGCTCGTCCACCTAGGACCCTTTACAAGGAGTACCCAACTCCTCTCTTTACAACCTCCTCCCTGAGGCACAAATCCAAGCCAACCAACACAACCTCCTCCTTGAGGCAAACTCCAACAATCACAACCTCCTCCTTGAGGCAACTTTTCAAACCAATACAACAAACTCCCAATCACCAACCAATACAAGGATCACCTCTCAACTAGAGGGATACAACCCAAAGCACAAAGCTAAGAAAAGATTGGGTTACAACTTGGTGGTCACAACAACAACCACAAACAACTTCTTCTTCCACACAAATAACCTATAGATATAGATAGTAGATTTTTGCTCAAGTGTGGAGAAAACCAAAGGAATGGAAGTCAGAAATCACAAAGAAAATCCTTGGGAAAAATCAATAAATCAAGATAGAATAGTTCAATCAAAATTCTTTCCCAAAAACCCTTTCTTTGATTTTCTAAACCCTAATGAAAACACCAAATGGATTGTTCAATTCAAGCTCAAAAACTTCTTTTGATTGCTTTGAAAACACCAGAGAATCAGCAAAAATTCGCACAAAAAATCTTAGAGAAAAACTCTTTCAAATGGGGTATTTATAGGCAATTATCAGAAAATAGCCGTTGACAGAATTTTAGCCAGAATTGCCCTGCCGGTCGACCGGCCAGTCGACCGTGCAACGGTCAAATTTTGAACCGTTTGCACTACCGGTCGACCGCCCCGGTCGACCGAAAAATCCAGAGAGCAGACTATTCTGCTCCGGTCGACCGTCCCGGTCGACCGCTGACTGTGCCAGAAACGTGCACAGGTTTGTGCACGTCGGTCGACCGGCCCGGTCGACCGACCTCAGACCTAGTCGACTAGTCAGGGGGCTAGTCGACTTGGTTGAAGCCTGGAACAGAAAACATACTTAAAATACATTTTAAAAACATTTTTATCATTTATAAAACTTCCATAAAAACTTGTTTTATCATAGCATTGATATTAAACAAGTGATAAACATTTCTACTCAAATATCAATCAAAACCAATACTTGTATTTTTCCAACTTGATTTTCCAAATAAACTGTCCAAAACATATCCACATACAAAACATGATATTTAACATTTTGAAGCATGATGCATATGGATAGAAATCCAATATACATGAAACATATACATATCATAGTTTTTGTCATTAATTCCAAAATATGTTTTGACGCAAATACCAAAACATAATACACATGAAATAGGTAAGTCAAAACTAAGTTTGTCTAGAAAATTAAACATGCATGTATATAGAACAAATCTAATATGCATTAAACCATGTAAACTTGTTTTGATCTATCTATTCATGAAAACCAAGATCGGTTAAACCTAAAACCGAAAAACCGAGAACCAATATTCAAAACATGAAACGTGTGTGTGTTTGTGAACTTGAGCATTATCATACTATTCTAATCTTTACAATTTGGATCTAAACACAAAACTAAAACTAAGGTACCGAGGTCTACTTGTAGAGCGCAATCTCCAAGTCGGCTCGATCCAAAAACTCTTGATTCACCGGGCAAGTGTAATGTATGATCTTTGATGCTTGGGCTCTTGAATCAACATGTGCAAGCTTCCAAATCATCTTATTGAAGCTAAACACCAACTAATATCTTGGTTAATGATCTGAAACTAAAATCACAAGATTATTAGTACACATAACTACATGAGTTAATCATCATCAAAACTAGAGTGGAAGGCCTTTGGGCCAACAGACCGGTCGACCGTGCTTGAGGTCGGTCAATCGGGTCAGTCGACCGATGTGCACAGAATGTGCACGCCAGGATTGCTGGAGGGCCGATCGACCGCCCCGGTCGACCGCAGAGAGTTTCTGCTCTCTAGAAAGCCCCGGTCGACCGGGCCGGTCGACCGGCAGAGAGCTCTGCTCTCTGTTCCAGTGCCACGGTCGACCGGCCGGTCGATCGCTGGCTCAACGGTCAGAATTCTGACCGTTGGCCGGTCGACCGGGCGGTCGACCGACAGGCCAATCTGGCTCCCAACGATTAGTTTTTCTAGCCCTATAAAGTGGGGCTTTTGGGGGCTGTTTTCTACAAGATTTTTCAAGTGGTTTTGCACCAGTTTTTTCAACTCTTTTAAGAGGCTTTCTCCACTTGTATTTGAGCCAAATACTTCCATTCAAAAGGAGAGTTTATCAAGAGTTTTAAAAGTGATTTTCTTGAGTTTTTCTCCACCATTTCAATCCTTATTTTCTCACACAATACTTGAGCTATCCATTGCTATATCTACCTATAGGAGTGTTATTGTGAGAGTTTTTATTGGTGATCAAAGTGTTTAGATCACCAAGAGATCTTTTCTTGTACTTTGAGAAGGCGGACTTGCGGGTTCGCGGTGTTTCGAGTTCGTGTGTGAACTCGGTGTTTGAGGTGCGGCCTCGGCGAGCTTGTGGGCTTGCGGTGTGTACGGGACTAGAGAGTCCAAGGAGTTCAAGTGTGAACTCGTCTTGTAGGTGTTGCGGCACCGAGTGATCTAGTAGGATCGATTATAATGGAAATCCTTCATAGTGTAGAAGGCGGGGATGTAGAGCAAGTGTGCTCGAACCTCGAAACAAATCTCCCATGTTTGTGATTGCTCACTCTCTATCTCTTTCTCTTGTTGATATTATATCTTGCATGCTTTATTGTCATTATCATTATATGCTTGATATACATTGTGTGCTTATTAATATATGCTTGGGGATTGTTTGCTAACACTTGTATTCAACCAAGAGAGCCAACGCGGCACCTCAACTCTTATTTAGAGGAATCTTGAGGAGTTAGTCCAGAGCCCTTCACGGGGAATCCGGCTACACTCTTTTATTATACGTGGTGTTTAGTATAAGAAGTTTTAGTTTTAGTTTAATAAGCTTTTAATTCCGCATTAAGTGACCATTAGATTAGCCATCACCTATTCACCCCCCTCTAGGTGATTTACAATTGGTATCAGAGTCACGTGCTTTTGATTTAGGTCTTACAACCTAGAGTTAAAGATCCTCATTTTTAGGCTAATCACAATATTTGTACACACACCATGGACTTCATGACACCTCCCACTTTTGACATTCTTAACATCCAAACTTGGAAGGTTAAGATGTCTTTGTACCTCAAAGGCCTAGGAATTCATGTTTATCTTTCTACCATTAATGATTCATATGATAATAATAGCAAGTATATTGAGGCTAACTCAAAAGCCATCCATGCTTTGAAGAGTACCCTAAACAATGATTATTTATGTAGGGTTGCTAATCTTGACTCGGGTTTTGTAGTTTGGAACACCATCATCTCCCTTGGCGAAAAAGAACAATATTATGCGGGGAGCGATTCGGATGTTGGAAGTGACACTTCCAACGTGTGCTACATGGTCCAAGGGGATAACCCCCTTGAGGTAACTACCAAATCCGAGATAGAAGAGGATGTTGATTTGTCCTACAATGAACTTGCATCTTTTTGTCAACAACTCTTAGAAAAATATGACAAGCTTAGAAAAGATAATAAGAAATTGAAAAATAAGTTTGATTGCATGTTAAAAGAAAATGATTCTTTTAAAAATAAAATTGCATGTTTTGAAAAAGAAAATGAAAATTTGAAAAATGAGAATGTTTCCTTGCTTTCAAAATTAAGTGATATTTGTGAAGGAAACACTTCTTTGAAAAATAAAATTGTTTTGGTGAAAAAACAAAAGGAAATTGCTTTGCATGAAAACACTTCTTTAAAAAGAAAAATTATTGAAAAAGAAAAAGAAATGTTTGTAAAAAGAAAAAGAATAATGATTCTCTATCTCATCATGCTTTACATGCCACCATAAATCAAAATGAAATTCAAAATTTTGAAAAATAAAATAAATTGTTTGAGCTCAACTTTGAGCACTTGTGCATTTAACCACTCTAGATTGGAATTTTTGTTTTCAAAGAAACAAACTCCACATATTCATGCACATCACCCTTATGCATATTCACTATTTGCATGCCACGATCACACTCATACACATATACATCCGAAGGTGTACAAATGTACACATTGTGGCCGCAAAGGCCATTTAGCAAAATTTTGTTATGATAAGATAAATGCTTCAAATTTTGCTAATAAGAAAAATGTTTGGGTTCCTTACAAAGCTAACCCCCAAGGACTTAAAAGAAAATGGGTACCAAAATCTTCACCTTTTGTTTTTGATGTAGGTGCGGGCTCTCACAAAACGTGAGAGGAATGGTGCCTTGGTGGTGGATGCATGGACTTGATGGACATACATTTGATGCACCGCTATGAAGGAAGTTTGGTGGGACAACCACCATGTTTTGGAGATTTAGAGTATAGTTCTTTGGTTTGGTAACTATCTCTAAACTCCTAGTTTATTTACATGCTTGTTCATATATAATACTTTTTAGCATGTTCATGTTTTTGTGCTTCATGAGGTATATAACTTGTTTAGATGTAGATTCTATTAAAACTTGAATTTATACATGTACAAGTTGTGAGCAACATTTGATTCATATACGTTTGCACTTCATTGTTCACTTGTACTCACTATATGCACACGTATAGCCTAGTTTTGATGATTCTCTCATCTACACTTATTTTGCCTATTTTCATGTTTTGCTTCATGTATATGAAATTTTTATTCAAATCTAATAAATATACATGTATGCCCCATGAGTCATTTGCCTTCATGCAATTTACATTATGGACTCTTTTTATATTTGGGATATGTATGCATATTTTTAGTTTTGGATAAAACATACATATACCTAGAAGTTTATTTTTAAATGAAAAATAAAAATCTTTATGATTTTCATTTTTTTTTTAATAAAATGAGATTTATGTTTGCTTTGAGCTTCATTGATTATCTTCATGGAAAATGCTAATTACATAATTTTTATACACTCACACTATTTGTTTATTCATGACTTTATTTCATGATTCTTTTTGAGCCTTATAGATTTCGAGTGTCGATTCTTATGTATTTAGTATGCTTCATGGATATATTTATATTTGGATTCATGTTTTGAAGGATCTTTAACTAGTGTTTTAAAAATTACTTTTAACTAATTATTGTTCTTTATTTTTGAAAACCCCTTCCAACTCCGATATGGGAGGACGGATGGGCGATTATGCCTTGCAAACCTCATTGAAAATCCTTTACCTTGTGCATATAATGGGTGGTAGGTATGAGTTATATACTTGATCTCAATTGATATTATTTTGTATATACTCTTTCCTATATATGTATGCTTTATTTCAAATAATATCAATTTCTATTGATATTTTCATTTTCATACATATATATGATTTATTTGTGCTTGATTAAAATCGATTTACATATTTAAAGCACAAAGTATGTTTATGATAAGCTTGATTCAAATCCTTATTTTCAATTGGTTTCTCAATTGATATTTTAATAAGCTTATGCATTATTTTTAAAATTGGTATTTTTATTGATATCAAATATATGCAATAATTTTCAATTGGTATCAATATGATTAAATTTTTGATTAAAATTCAAAATTTGTAATGATTATTTGCATTTGGTATCTTAATATTTGATTACAAGTGGTACCTTAAAATTTTTTCGTTCATATGATATCTTTAAATTTGATTTACTAAGATATCTCAAAATTTGTTTTATTGAGAAATTCAAAATTTTGTTTGTAATAAGAAAAATTAAAAATGTTTTGATTTATATTGCCTATATGCAAGGGGAGCTTAACATCTCTTCTACATATAGATTCATGTTGAATGTATCTTATATTGAGGAGCTTGACAACTCTTCTGTATGTGGTACACGTGTGTAGGGGGAGCTTCACATCTCCTCTTATGCATTGTATATTATGCGTTATGTGAATTAAGGCTTATCATCCCTCCTTCATGTAGTGTATATATGTAGGAAAGTTAACTTAGCGTCTTCCTCTTCATGAATGTATATCGCATATATCTTTTATTGATTTATTTTTACTTTAACCCCTTTGTTAATGATTGACAAAAAGGGGGAGAAGTATTTGGTATATATATGCATGTTTTTCCTTGCTTTATCCATAAAGGGGGAGAAGTATTTATGTTTATGCATATATGTTTTGTATTGCAAATAGGAGAAAAAGAATTTGATGTGTTTTATGTTTGTTCATGCATGTTTTATCTCCTTGTATTTGCATACATGTTTATGTACTTCATTGCCATATTTATTGTTTATTGAGATGCATGAGTTAAGGGGGAGCTTCTTTGAAGCTTTACTTTAATTCATGCATATATAACTTCATGAGTTTTGTCATCATCAAAAAGGGGGAGATTGTTGAACCAAAGGCCCATCACTCTAGTTTTGATGATAATCAACTCATGTAGTTATAGTACTAATGATCTTGTATTTATTTAGTTTCAGATTTGTGATCAAGATCTTAGTAGGTGTGTAGCTTCAACAAAGGATTTAAAGTCAAGTTTTGGAGCTAGCACGGTTTGATTCAAGAGCTTGTGCATCAAGACCACATCAAGTACTCAAGAGGAGTTTAGCTCTTTGGATTGTGTTTGGACCAAGTCAAGAAGATGTGAAGACTTCAAGTGAAGACCTTCAAGATCAAGACTTGTGTCTAGGTTTGTTTTTATAAGATTTTGTTTTAGATAAAATGTAAATGATAGAATAGTTGGTGGTTTGCTCAAGTATATCTTACACACACACTCTGTTGATTTAGATGAGTTTTCTTAAAAGAATTTTTATTTTGAAAAAATACAAAAGAGTTTTCTTTTAGCAAAATACCGTTTTGATTTTTGGTATTCAAAGTTTACATGTATTTAACCAAAACCATATTTAGTGCTTATTGTAAAAACATAGATATTTCACCATGTTTGTGTAGTGGATCATATCCATACACTCTATGCTTTAAAAGAGTTTAAAATATCTTGTTTTTGTATTTGGAGAAGTTTTGGAAAAACCAATTTTGGAAAAATACGGTTTTCGTTTTTAGCCAAATTTCTAAGTTACAAAAATAGTTCAAATTGTTTGTAACATGTCTTGATTTTATTCAAGCATGTTTGTTTATCAAAGTATAAAGTTAAAACTATTTTTGTAGATTTTTCATGATTTTATGGGATTTTATTTGAGCCAAAATGACCAACATTTTAATCCCTAAAATGACCTGTCTGGCTTCAGCCGGTCGACCGGACCGGTCGACCGTGCTTGAGGTCGGTCGACCGGGTCGGTCGATCGACGTGCACAGAATGTGCACGCCAGGATTGCTGGAGGGCCGGTCGACCGCCCCGGTCGACCGCAGAGAGTTTCTGCTCTCTGGAAAGCCCCGGTCGACCGGGCCGGTCGACCGGCAGAGAGCTCTGCTCTCTGTTCCAGTGCCACGGTCGACCGGCCGGTTGACCGCTGGCTCAACGGTCAGAATTCTGACCATTGGCCGGTCGACCGGGCGGTCGACCGACAGGCCAATCTGGCTCCTGACGGCTAGTTTTTCTAGCCCTATAAAGTGGGGCTTTTGGGGGCTATTTTCTACAAGATTTTTCATGTGGTTTTGCACCAGTTTTTCCAACTCTCTTAAGAGGCTTTCTCCACTTGTATTTGAGCTAAATACTTCCATTCAAAAGGAGAGTTTATCAAGAGTTTTAAAAGTGATTTTCTTGAGTTTTCCTCTACCATTTCAATCATTGTTTTCTCACACAACACTTGAGCTATCCATTACTATATCTACCTGTAGGAGTGTTATTATGAGAGTTTTTATTGGTGATCAAAGTGTTTAGATCACCAAGAGATCTTTTCTTGTACTTTGAGGAGGCGGGCTTGCGGGTTCGCGGTGTTTCGAGTTCGTGTGTGAACTCGGTGTTTGAGGTGCGGCCTCGGCGAGCTTGTGGGCTTGCGGTGTGTACGGGACTAGAGAGTCCAAGGAGTTCAAGCGTGAACTCGCCTTGTAGGTGTTGCGACACCGAGTGATCCGTTGGGATCGATTATAGTGGAAATCCTTCATAGTGTTGAAGGCGGGGATGTAGAGCAAGTGTGCTCGAACCTCGAAACAAATCTCTCGCGTTTGCGATTGCTCACTCTCTATCTCTTTCTCTTGTTTATATCTTGCATGCTTTATTGTCATTATCATTATATGCTTGATATACATTGTGTGCTTATTGATATATGCTTGGGGATTGTTTGCTAACATTTGTATTCAACCAAGAGAGCCAACGCGGCACCTCAACTCTTATTTAGAGGAATCTTGAGGAGTTAGTCCAGAGCCCTTCACGGGGAATCCGGCTACACTCTTATGTTATACGTGGTGTTTAGTGTAAGAAGTTTTAGTTTGAGTTTAATAAGTTTTTAATTCCGCATTAAGTGACCATTAGATTAGCCATCACCTATTCACCCTCCCTCTAGGTGATTTACAAGTAGTAGATGCTTTGATATCACTGCATACACTAATCAAGTCATCCTTCATGGTGCACGAAAAGACCAGTGACGCACAAGGAGTTTTCTTCAAAGTGCCAGCTAAATGCAAAGATCAAAAGCAAAGCCGATTCTATTCGAGAGAATCAAATCCGATCCAGTGACTCGCGAAAGCTCAGAAGACAATCCTGAGTCCCCATAATTCTCCCATTACAGGCCAAATGCATATTTTATGATGGAGAATATGGGATATGATCTAATGAAAAGGTCCGGCTTCAACTTTGACCAAGAAAGACAAACACTGTTTCGATCTTTTATCCCTAAAGGAAAATCCCCTGACTACTATCATCAAACTCGGAGAGGATTAGGCTATGTGTTAACTCCAATTCCATCGGGCTCCGAGTCTGAGGAATCGTTATATCATGACCACTTATCAGGCACGCCATCATGGGAATCAGATGTCAAAGTCAGTGATATCTTCGAAGGCCTTTCAGTTAATATGGTTTCAACTAAGCAACTGGAGCATGAAGACAAGGATGAAGAAATGATCCGGTCAGACGTCGATCCAGGATCAAATACCTGAACACTCTCTGGGATATCTGCTTTGAGCAGCGTGAGCCACCCGCAGATGATAAAGTGATTTAGATAAACCTAGGAGATGAGGTTACCTCAAAACCCATTTTCATAAGTGAAAGTTTACCGCTCTCCGAGAAAGAAGACCTAGTACATCTTATACAAGAGTACATAGACGTCTTCGCTTGGAACTACGAGGACATGCCCAGACTTAATCCTCAAGTGGTTATGCATTGCCTCAACATCAATTCAGACATGAAACCAATCAAGCAACATCAACGGCGGTTCTGTTCAGAAATAATAGAGGCAATTGAATCAGAAGTTAAAAAGCACATAGACCCTAATTTTATTAGGGAAGAATAACACCCTGATTGGGTAGCCAATATCGCGCCCATCACCAAGAAGAATGAGAAGATCTGAATTTGCATTTACTTCCACGATCTGAATGTTACATGTCCCAAAGACAAATTTTCTCTTCCAATCACGGATGTTATGATCGATAATACCGCAATTTCGAAAGGATGTCCTTCATGGACAGATTTTTAGGATACAGTCAAATCAAGAAGTACCCTGAAGATGAAAAGCATACATCTTTCAGAATACCAGGAGTGTATTACTACACCGTGATGCCTGATGTGCGAATTTGAATGGCAAGTGTACTAATCATTTTCAAATAATATAATAGTGAGTAGAGTATCATTCCTACGAGGATTGTTGTTCAAGTACCAACTTTATCTTTCTTAGTTCTATTTGAATAATCAATTTAGTTGGAAGATATTGTAACTAAACTATTACTAAAAAAGATTATTTTATTATGAAAAGAATTAGGGTAATGATTTCGGTAATTGTAATCAGATAAAATATTATGCTTGTGCTATTTCATCCTATTCATGCTGACAATCAGAATTCCTTATCTTAATCAGTACTTTCTCTCGAACAATATCAATTCTATCTTCTAAATCTAGAATCCACAATCTCTCTATCCAGTAGATTGCTAGTCAAAAGATGCATTAAGTGTGATGGATATTCCAACTTGACTGCACAACTCTTACGTCTCAATCTTTTGAGTTATAGTTGTTAATCCTAGAAGCTTTTGCTAAGTTATCTCCTCTTAGACTCTAACCTAACCTTCTGATTAATTGTGCTCACTAATTATAACATAAAGCACAAGATTTAACAACTTAGTATATAAAAGATTTAAATTTTATAAAACATATAGGAGAATTTACACAAAACATAATCTTATATCATCATTACAATCCCTACATCATACTCCTAGTTATGAAAAATTAGTTCATAGCTAAGAAAATAGAACACATTATAATATTGAAAGAGATCATGAAAATTAAAAGGAAAATAAAAGAAAGGTAAGAGAGCATCAATAAAGATGAAGCCTTGAAGGAATTCCTGTTGAAAGTACTTTGAGTTTTAATAGCTAACAACAGAATTTTATTGATTTTCGCTCAAAATAAAGGAGATAATAAAAATTGTATATATTTTACAAAAGGCTTAACGGGGTTTTTATAGAATATAGAGCAGTAGAACCCTAGTCGAATACAAAAACCTAGATTTCTTAATTTACACAAATTACTGAAAAAATCCTATCCACAATTGCCGCCAAAGTACGGCCAGCTGGCCAAAATTACAGCCACCGGGTCGAACTTCTGGCTGTAATGAAGCTCCGCTTTTTTACTTATATTGACCTCTGAGTTGGCATTCCCGTTGACTGATCCACGGCTGCATGGCCGAAATCTACGACTGGGTGGCCAAACTCTTGGTCTATTTCAGTCCCAGATTTTTGTGAAATTTTTGATTTTACGTGAAGGCTCTGTTGAGATGTTCCAACTCTACTTCAGATCTCTGGTTCTGCGTCTCTTTTATTCATTTGATATTGCCAATTTGTCAATTTTCGCTCTTTTCTTATAATTTGCTCTTGACCTAAAATCTACAAAATAACACAAATAAAATACCCATACAACATTAAATATGCCAAAAATAGGCATAAGAATTGATGTAAAACATGTATATAAAGCACACACATCACACTCCCATATCTACTTTTTGCTAGTCCTCGAGCAAAATCCTAATTTAAAAGAAAATAAAAAACTAAAAAGCCTAAAAAAAAAATTCTAATCCACTTTTGTAGGACTCACGATTGCACTTAGCGTGTGCAACAAACCGTTAAAACCCCTAGGTTACTCTAGTGGACGAGTATTGTCTCTCGTGAGGATTTTCAGTGAATTACACCCACAAAATTTGGTGAAAGAGATTAGTATAAAAAAGATAACCAAAAATAAGGATAACTAAAAATAACGAAAATAAAAAAGAAGGACAAAAAATAAAGAAAGACAAAATATTTTTGAAATGGTAAGCATCACTACTTTAGAAGTTTTCTAGTTAACATAAACTCTCATTATCAAGTTCAATCTCTTATCTAGAATTCTATTATCTATTTTGTAGAGAATTTAAAATCATAGCCTATATCACCATCCTTCCTAAGTTTTTTGTTCATATGCATATTTGTGAATGTGTATAGTTCTTAACTTGGGATTTTGATTCAAACTTACATATTTCAAATAAATTTTTTTCTTATTTTTTACAATATAGAAGTTTCGAAGTATTATTACTTTGTTGCCTTTTAAACACTTCTTTTTTAATATATATATATATATATATATATATATATATATATATATATATATATATATATATATATATATATATATTATATATATATATATATATATGGGGTTACTGTACCTCAACCGACGGCTGAGAGAGTTTCTCAGCCGGCGGTGACGTGGCTGAATATATGTCACATATCGGCCGCAGAGTGTAGGCGCCAAAAAAATCAAAAAATCCCACCTAAACAATCATGAAACAAATTGACAAAAATACCCCTTTTTTACTTCTAAACTGGAATAAAGTCATCAACAAACAAAATTTACCTAAAAAAATTTCAGTTGAATATATCTACAGTTATAAAATTCGTAATTATACTATATCGAAAAGTATAATAATATAAAATAAGCAGAAGCATTGAAAAGTAAAAAAACATGCCATGGTCGCAGACTTAATACAATATAACTTTCAATTTTATATGACGACTGCGACACAAGTCGCAGTCACTAGTCGCAGTTATAGTATAACAAAACTTTTTTATATCACGTCTGCGACCCTAGTCGCATTCATTTTTTGTAAGGTCAGCGATCCTAGTGGCATTCCTTATTCGCATAAAGAATACCAGACGAAACATGCTATTGTACAGCAGTGCGACCTCCTTCAGTACTGCGACCAAAGTCGCAATCTACTTTCGCATGCCTTACGTAAATTGCGATTATACTATCGCTCTCGTTAAGTAATGCGACCATAGTCGCAGTCCATGATCGCATACTATAGGTAAAAACTAATTTAATAGTTCATAGGAGGATCAGACAACAGTCACAATGAAGAACTAAAAATATAAAAACATACGTAAACTGCGATTATACTATCACTCTCGTTAAGTATTGCGACCATAGTCGCAATCCATGATCGCATACTATAGGTAAAAACCAATTTAATAGTTCATAGGAGGATCAGACAACAGTCACAAATGAAGAACAAAAATTATAAAAACATATGTAAACTGCGATTATACTAGCGCTCTTGTTAAGTACTGCGACCATAGTCGCAGTCCATGATCGCATACTATAGGTAAAAACCAATTTAATAGTTCATAGGAGGATCAGACAACAGTCATAAATGAAGAACAAAAAATATAAAAATATATGTAAACTGTGATTATACTATCACTCTCGTTAAGTACTGCGACCATAGTCGCAGTCCATGATCGCATACTATAGGTAAAAACCAATTTAATAGTTCATAGGAGGATAGACAACAGTCACAAATGAAGAATAAAAATTATAAAAACATATGTAAACTGCGATTATACTAGCGCTCTTGTTAAGTACTGCGACCATAGTCGTAGCCCATGATCGCATACTATAGGTAAAAACTAATTTAATAGTTCATAGGAGGATCAGACAACAGTCACAAATGAAGAACAAAAAATATAAAAACATACGTAAACTGCGATTATACTATCACTCTCGTTAAGTACTGCGACCATAGTCGCAGTCCATGATCGCATACTATAGGTAAAAACCAATTTAATAGTTCATAGGAGGATCAGACAACAGTTACAAATGAAGAACAAAAATTATAAAAACATATGTAAACTGCGATTATACTAGCGCTCTCGTTAAGTACTGCGACCATAGTCGCAGTCGATGATCGCATTATACATTACATGCGAAAAAAAGTAAACTGCGACTATATTAAAAATCATTAAATTTCAAATCAGATAAAAAAAAATTTAAAGAAGCATTCAAATTAGTTTCGTGATTTAATAAAAAAATGTTGGCAGTTTGGCCGCAGTTATAAAAGATAATTGTCACAAAATTGAATAACGTCAGAAAATATAAAAATATAATAAACTATACATACCGAAAGAGTAGCTTTTCATAAGGGGTATTTAGTAATTTAACTTCTTCCTATAAGTGGGCCGCAAGTTAGTGGGGTGATAAATATTGAGCCACGTCACCGCAGGCTGAGAGAGTTCTCTCAGCCGCTGGCTGATATACATTTCTCTCTCTCTCTCTCTCTCTCTCATATATATATATATATATATATATATATATATATATATATATATATATATATATATATATATATATATATATATATATATATATATATATATATATATATATATATATATATATATATATAACTAATCTAATTCTCTTTTGAGTAAATATCAAGGCTTCTTGAGGCCAAGATATCTAACTAATTTATCATTAGACTTGTTAATATATATATATATATATATATATATATATATATATATATATATATATATTTCAACTTACCTAACTATCTTTCGCGTAAATACCAAAGCTTCTTGAGGCTAAAGTATCTAGCTAATTAATAAATTTTTTTTCAAGTATTGAGTAATCATCATTATCCCAAGCTTAAACCAATGTGCAAATGTAGATAAGATGCATATTTACATGGATAAAATTTAAATGGTAATAATATTTTGAAATTTTTTTCATCTCTACTCAAAGATTTTAAAATTCTATCAAATTGATATTTCTTATCCAATTCAAGTTTTATGGTTACTAAATTCCTTACAACTAGGTCAACTTATAGAAATTTAAAATTTTTTCAGTTAGTAAAAAAAAATCTAGAAAAATCCTTAAAAGAAAAGAAATAAATAAAAAAATTCTAACCTAAAAATAAAGAAAAAGTAAAATAAAAAGAAAAATCCTAGACCCCACCCCCATACATAACCTTGACATGTCCTTATGTAGTACAAGATGAATCTATATCACATGTAAAATAACAAATAAATATCACTCCAAAAAATTAACGTATGCTAATTGAAACTTGTAAAAGTAATAAAAAAAATCATGTATATCAATTTGCAGAAAATAGTCATGTTCATAAATAACCCATTGGAGAAATACTTGTCTAGAAAAAATTTGAACCTGTAAATCTGAAATAGTTCAGTTATGTAGCCGTAAATTCAGCTATCGAGCTGTACTTTTTACTCTTTTAATCCTTAATTTTTTTTTGGCAACTTTATTTCATCAAATTGGTTCATCTTGTAGTTTTATTTCTAATTTAAAACTCTGGTTTTGGGCTTGGGTAAAGAAAAAGAAAAGGAAGGGGAAAAAAGTTAGTATTCATATTTTTAACTAATTAATCTCCTTACCTTTATTCATCGATTATGTCCACGAGAACGCTTTCCACTTTCTCAATGCGTTCTCTTCAGAGAAGATTTAGATGTGCTCAACCTTCTTGTCAACTTCTTGTTGAGTCTATCCACTTTGCTTTTTGCTTTATTCAATTTTGGTCTATATTTCTTTTAATTTGTCATCTTTAAACTCTTCATGCAACAGATCATCTCATCATTAGCAGCATCATGGGCCAAAGCATCTTCAACCTGCAAAAAACACATCCAATATATTTAGACAAATACTTGATAATGTAAAAACTTGGTGATGCATCAAGTAAAGTCTCTTTAAAAGATTACTCAATCGATGTCTCATCAAAAGCATATTTACGCAAGTCAAGTTTCTTTCTTTCAAAAGGAACTCTAATTTTGAGTGCAACTTTTTCCACTTAAGGTTCTTCACTGCTTGTTGGAAGATCTGGAGGAAGTTTTGGAACAAATAGAAGCTCTGGTTCAGTAGGAGGATGGCTGTCTAGCCAAAAGTTCGGCTGCGTAGCCGACATCTCTTCTCTACTGTTGATGAAATTTTTTCAGCAAGATATTATGTCTTCATCTTCTTGTTCTGTGGCCTCTATTTCTTGTATCTTCCGTACTGAGATAGACTTCTCATAATTAGAGAACCACTTGGAATCTTTTTTGATATTTGATTCTTCATCCTCATGTGCTTTGGCCTCTTTGAAAAATTCTTGTGGTTGCTTCGAGATGATTTTCTCTTTTTGCCCTTCGTGATTTACCTTAAAATTACTTTGCAAGGAACGTGAAAACTCCATAAAACTTTTGAAAGTTCTATTTAATTTTTTTATAGTTTCTTCCAAACTGGACTTCTGCTCTTGAGGCACAAGGCATTAAGGCTCGATAACATGATGGTTGTCGCTCCACAAAGAATTTTGATGATTTTCTCGAGCAGGATTGTAGATGTAGGTGTTAAGAAAATATAGACAAACCATAAGATCATGATTTCTTCCATACCACGAACATGTTTGCATTAGCTCAAATTTTGTGAGGACCATTGATAGTTATTGTACGCCATAGACCTCCGTTTAGAACAAGAGTTCAGCTAGCTAGACGAATTTTCGGCTGCCTGGCTGAACTTTGTGTTCTGTTGAATTTGAACTCCCTATAACTTGCAGAGAAAAAGATTTTTATGTTAGATCTGCATACAGAATTCAAAGTAGAACAGTAATTGATATTATTGATATTGATATCCCCAGCAACGGCGCCAAAAACTTGATGTACGGATTCGAATGACAAGTGTACCAATCATTTTTAAGTAATATAATAGTGAGTAGAGTATTGTTCCCACGAGGATTATTGTTCAAGTACCAACTTAATCTATCCTAATTCTATTTGAATAATCAATTTAGTTGAAAGATATTATAACTAAGCTATTACTAAAAAAGTTTATTTTAATTATGAAAAGAACTAAGGTAATAATTTTGATAATTATAATCAGATAAAATATTATGCTTGTGCTAATTCTTCCTATTGATGTTGACAATCAGAATTCCTTATCCTAATCAGTGTTTTCTCTCGAATAATATCAATTTTATCTTTTAAATCTAAAATTCACAATCTCTCGATCTAGTAGATTGCTAGTCAAAAGATGCATTAAGTGTGATGGATATTCCTACTTGACTGCACAACTCTTACGTCTCAACGTTTTGAGTTATGATTGTTAATGCTAAAAGCTTTTACTAAGTTATCTCCTCTCGAATTCTAACCTAGCCTTCTGATTAATTGTGCGCACCAATTATAACATAAAGCACAAGATTTAACAACTTAGCATATAAAAGATTTAAACTTTATAAAACACATAGGAGAATTTGCACAAATATAATCTTATATCATCATTATAATCCTTATATCATGCCCCTAGTTATGAAAAATTAGTTCATAACTAAGAAAATAGAACACATTATAATATTGAAAGAGATCATAGAAATTAAAAGAAAAGTAAAAGAAAGGTAAGAGAGCACCAATAAAAATGAAGCCTTGACAAAATTCATACTAAAAGTACTCTGAGATTTAATGGCTAACAACAGAATTTTATTGATTTTCGCTCAAAATAAAAGAGAGAATAAAAATTGTATATATTTTACAAGAGCCTTGACGGCGTTTATATAGAATAGAGAGCAGTAGAACCCTAATCGAATAAAAAAAATCTAGGTTTCTTAATTTACACAAATTACTGGAAAAGTTTTATCCATAATTGCCGCCAAAGTATGGCCAGCTGGCCGAAATTACGGCCACTGGGCCAAACTTCTGGATATAATGAAGCTTCGCTTTTTGACTCGTGTTAACCTCTGAGTTGGCATTCCCGTTGACGAGTCCACGACTGCTTAACCGAAATCTACGGCTGGGTGGCCAAACTCTTGATCCATTTCAGTCCCAGATTTTTGTGAAATTTCTGATTTTACGTAAAGGCTCCGTTGAGATGTTCCAACTCTGCTTCAGATCTCTGGTTCTGCATCTCTTTTATTCATTTGATATCACCAATTTGTCAATTTTCATTTTTTTCTTTTAATTTGCTCTTAACCTAAAATCTGCAAAATAACACTAAAAAAATCCCCATGCAGCATTAAAAATGACAAATAATAGGTATAAAAATTGATGTAAAACATGTAAATAAAGCACGCACATTAATGCCCTTTGGCTTAAAGAATGCAAGGGCGACATATCAACGAGCAATGAATAGAATCTTCTACGAGTATATACGCAAGATCGTAGAGTGCTACGTAGACAATATTACAGTGAAGAGCCATGTCAAAAGTGATCACATTGCAGATCTGAAGAGACTATTCAACATCATGCGGGAGCATCAACTGAAGATGAACCCAACCCAGTCCTTTCTAGGGGTAGCCAGTGGCAAATTACTTGGGTTTGTTGTGGCATCCAAGAGAATCCATCTTGACCCAGAGAAAGTTGGTGCCATCCAGAAAATGCAACCTCTAAGAAATCTCAGAGAACTCAGAGGATTACAAAATGAATAGCGTACATCCGGAGATTCATATCGAATCTATCAGGAAGTTGCCAACCCTTCACCAAGCTAATAAAGAAGGGATCTCATTTATTTGGGACAATGCTTCCCAAGAAGCGTTTTAGAAAATCAAGCAATACCTCATGCATCCACCGTCCTCGCAGCTCCAATATCAGGAAAATCCTTCCTGATATATATTGCCCAGAATAATGATCAAGGACATGAGCAAGCAACCTACTACCTAAGTAGAACTATGATTGGAGTGGAATATCGTTACAACCCGGTCGAAAAGAAATGTCTAGCCCTAGTTTTGCTGTCCAGAAAATGTGACACTGCCAAATGGGCCAGACTATTCACATCATTTCGAAAGTTAATCCTTTGAGGTTGCTATGATGAAACCGTCATCGCTAAACAGTCGATTGGCGAAATGGGCTAAATTGCTCTCATAATATGAGATGCGATTTCTGACATAAAAAAACTACGAAGGGACAAGCAGTGACAGACCTCTTGGCTGAACATCCAGATCCAAGAGCAATCAAACTTTACGGAGATCTCCCTGATGAGATTACTGAAGTCTACACATGACCCAAACGTCTTTCGAAGAGCAAGTTTGGCAATTATTTTTCAATGGTGCATCAAGAATGGGTCCTACAGGAAACATTATCACTTAAGTAGGGGTAGTGCTCTATCTCCACAAAACTATATGATCCCTCGTGCATTCTCATTAATCGAGCCATGTTCCAATAACGTCGTGGAATACATTGCTCTCTTGATCGGGATGCAACTTGCTGAAGAGATTGGAGTCAAAAATCTCAAAGCATATGGTGATTCAAAACTCATCGTCAACCAGGTTCGTGGAGAGTATGAAGTCCGATATGAAGACTTGGTGCCCTATCACAACACAACTATTAACATGGCAGAGAAGTTCAAAAGTTTCTACTTTGACCATATACCACATCAGCAAAATACGCATGCAGATACATTGGCGTCTCTCTCTGCTTTGTTGGCCCTTCCAGTCGGAGCCACGGAGCAAGTACTCATCTACAGCCATGATTTGTAGCCACAATTTGTATTGCCCAAAATTTGCCTTTAAAGAAAGTCAAACTCTAAAGGGAGACATTCAAGTTGAAGAAATTCTGGAGATCTGAACACGTCCGGAACTTAGAGATTGGCGATTCACATTCATTGACTTCGTCTTATACGGCATCTTGCCTGATGACCTCAAAGAGGCAACCTCCATCAGAAGAAAGGCTCCTCGATTCTATACAATACGATTATGAGGACATTATATCACCGATCGTATGATGGAATTTTACTCTGCTGCCTTTCATACAAAGAGGTACAAGAGGCACTCAGGGAAGCTCATAACAGTATGTGTGGAGCTCACCAACCTGGACCTAAGCTTAGAGACCAGCTTAAAAGATTTGGCTACTATTGGCCAAAGATGATCCCTGACGCGATCGCCTATGCTAAATGATGTCATGCCTATCAGATCCATGGTGACTCCATCCATCAAGCTCCGGAACATCTTCATCCAACATCTTCTTCATGGCCATTTGAGATGTGGATAATGGATATTATCGGACCCATCAGTCCTTTAACATCCAAAGGACATCGCTTCATTTTGGCCATAACTAACTACTTCTCTAAGTGAGCGAAAGCAGTTCCCCTGAAGAAAGTAAAGACATCAGACGTGATCGAATTCGTTAAGTATCACATACTTTATCGCTTTGGCTACCCCGACGAATTGTCCACGATAATAGACCCCAATTCATAAGCCAAGCATTTTAGAAGTTCTGCAACAAGTTTAGAATCCAGAGTGTGTCTTCAATAGCATATTATCTAGCGGCTAACTATCTTGCAGAAGCCTTTAACAAGACTACTAAAAACCTTCTCAAGAAGTTTATCTCTAAAAGACGCGACTGGGACGACAAATTAGGTGAATGCCTCTGGGCCTACCACACAATGGTGAGAACCCCGACAAAGGCTACACAAAGGCTACACTATTCTCCTTGGTGTATGAATGTAAGCCCCTTCGAAATGCAGATTTCATCTCTGCGCATTGCTTTGATGATGGAGATGACAGACAAGGAGAAGTATCGATTGCGACTCCAGGCATTAGAAACTTTGGATAACAAATTTCTTCAAGCTCAACAACAAATCGAGCTCTATCAAACTCGAATTTCCAGAGCCTTCAATAAGAAAGTCAGATAATGAATTTTCAAGAAAGGTGATCTTGTCTTAGCTATCAGAAGATCCATGGTTATGACACATAAGACGAAAGAAAATTTTCAAAATGAGAAGGATCATTTGTAGTATAGTCAGTCTACTCAAATGGAGCATACCACCTTATAACTGCGGATGATGATACGCTAATAATGCCGATCAACGACAGATTCCTAAAGAAATACTATTCATAAAAGGATATTTCTCATGATCAAGTTAATATTACACCTCTAATCAAAGCTTCACCCTGATCAATCAGATGGATTAGGGTTTAAGATCCAAGATGCTTAGAATGGCGCCGAAGAAAACCTTTCTCATTTAACGGATCATATCACGGTCGATCAATGCCGAGCCGACCAAACATTGTTGATATTATAATGCATGATGTCAACATTAAAGCAATGACAAAGTCAATGTTCTAAAAAAAAGGTTTAAGCGACCGATTAATCGTCCGCTTAAATGTTTTCGGCCTGAAACCGAACAGAACTTGAAGAAAGCGGTCAAATTATTCGGCTAGGCAATTAATTCGCTTAAGCGATGATTAAATGTCTAATCGGTGATTAATTAGCGTCCGTTTAAACGTTAGTTAATTATTTTCTAAATGGATTCGAATTTCAAACCCATTAAGCTTACTGAACTCAAACCCGATCCAATAATTGAGGATATAAATTGTCATGTGTTAGAGAATTAGGGCTCACAAGCCCTAAATTTATCTGCATCCTCGATCCTCCTGCGGTGACGACGAAGCTCTTGAATTTCTCGAAAAAGCTCTCGATACTCAACGACTAGACAACGAAGCTCCCGAAGCCCTAATTTTATCTAAAGCTCTCAAAGCTCATGGCAACGACGATTCTCCTCGAGAATTAGGGCTCGCGAAGCTCGACGACAAAGAACTGAAGAAGTTCACAGAGCGCTGATCCTCCTGTGGCGAACTCTCATTTTGATGGCGACCTCACCTTGCGGATAATCCTCTCACCGTGACCTCCTTCTTTGTCGACAGAGACCTCTCCTTGCGATCAGTTCTCTGGTCAGCAGCAATGCGTCGACGGCGACCTCCACTTGCGTCGACGGCAACCTCCCCTGGTCAGCTCTCTTCCCCCTCGCATGCACGTATTTTGCCCAGATTCTTGCCAATGGTCTTTATTTCTTTTAATAGACTGAGGAGTGTCTCAAGCGTGAGAAGGATAGAGTTGCATCTAACAATAAACCAAAGTTGTAAGTATGTTATTTTTTGAAAGAAATACATATATTTGTTGATTTAAAAAGCATTTTTTAACTATAATTGTTGGAGGTGGAGATAAATTGATGTACTTTGAACTAATTGACATTATTACTTTTTAAATTTCTCTTAGTGCACTAGTAATTTAATTTTTCAAGTTATGTTTGCTATCTTTTGTGCTTTTTGGGGAGTTCATAGAATTCATATTTGCATGTTTTCAGTGTTATAATATTATTATATATTAAAATAATAATAAAAGTGTAATCCGTTTAATCACCGTTTAAGCATTATGCGCTCCCGGACCGCGCGCGTACTGAAACCGCTTTTTAGAACAATGGACAAAGTTAAACTTCAGTTTTAGCCTTGTCACTCTTCTTATGATCAAGTTAACTCTATACTTCTGATTGATGCTTCACCCTGATCAATCAGATGAATTAGAATTTGAGATCCAAGATGTTTGGGAGGGTGCCAAAGAACTCATTCAACGAATCACATCATGGTCAACCGATGCCGAGCCGATCAAACATAGGTGACATTATGATGCATGATGTAAAATTGAAGAAAAGACAAAGAAAAAATATCAGTTTTTAGTCCTATCACTCTTCTCTAGGATATATACATGCACCCACCTTTAACTTAAAAGAGTAGGTCATATTTTGAAGTCGAGCATGCCTAAGCAACAATTTTAGGCACTCTTCTTTTTGATCATTCCTCTCGAACCAAAAGGATGACTTATCAAGCCTGACTATTTCAGATGTAATTATGGCATGTCTCACTTCTCTTGCTCGATTGATCAAAGCTCGACCCAATGACAAGGCATCCATATAGTCAGATGAGATGATTGAATGAGTTTATTTGATGGCTTATCAAGCCAAACTCATTGAAGAAGGTTCGTGACGCATCTTTACAGAATCTTTCCACATTCATATCAAGATGTGGTGATCAATCGACTCTCATGGTGGATTAAATGAGTTTATTTGATGGCTTATCAAGCAAAATTCATTGAAGAAGGTTCGTAACGCTTCTTTGCAGAACCTTTTCAGTGTTTCTACATTCATATTAAAGTGTAGTTACCGAATGAGAATCAGAGAGGACTCCACAAGGAAGATTAATCTCTGGATAAAATCCCTGCGAAATTCATATTCACTTCTTTAATTCCCAGCAAGATTCTAGAAATCACTTGCGGAGTGAAAACCCAAGAAGTACACCACGTTACTTAGAGTAACAAAATAATCTTAACACCTCTGACGGCTAAAGGATAGAGGAAACAGTTGGTCTTTAAGCCCAACAAAAAATCCTCGACAATTCATCATGCTGAGAGGAATAGTATGGCTAGCCCAACTCAAATGGTAGTTGGTACAGGCATACCAAATCCGTTGATAGCTGAGGGTTCGCTAAAAATCTTAAGGGATCTGATCCCGTCTTTCCCTCTAAAATCCCTTACCAATTCCCGTCCATGGAATAGTAGGCCACAAAAAGCTGTAATTGTTTCCCTAGCAAAATAGTGACAGTTTGAACCTATCATGTTAACATTATACCTCTAGTAGCAAAATCAACATATCCCCACTAGGATAAAATTTCAACTTGTCAATTCTCTTCAATAGAATGACAAGTCCACTAAATTTGCTTAAATAGCAAAACTTACTGGCCAGGTTAAAAAAACTACACCTCTGACCAAAATTGCTCATATCGCAATACAAATCCTATTAAGTTAATATTACGCCTATGTCAGTGATTCTTTCAATTTTTGAGACATTTAATGCTAAGTTAAATATTTTACCTGTAGCATCCATTTCATTATTAAGTTAAATACTACACCTATGATAATGATCTTCCCTCGAGCTTTCTCATCGAAATCGAAATGTTCAAAGCTAAGTTAATATCATACATCTAGCATTCATCCCACTATTAAGTTAACACTAAACATATGACAGTGATTTTTTCAGTTTTTCAATGAAAACGAGACCTTCTTGGTGCTAAGTTAATATCATAACTCTAACATACATCCTTATAGAATTAATATCATACCTCTAACAATTTAATTTGCTCAAACTATAAATCCAAATTCGTCATATTAACATTATACTTTTGACGGTAAAAATTTTCATAAATCCCCAATAGATCAAACTCTCCTTGTTATTCTCATCAATAGAATAGCAAGTCCGAAATTTTTTTTTCAAATCATGGATTCAACCCCTATCAAGTTAACATTACATTTCTGATAGAAACCCTCTCAAATTCCCTAGTGAAATTACTAAACTTTGAATTATTACGTTAATCGTCACCTCAAACAATCAAAATTCAATCGCTTTCACTTGTCTGATTTTCAAACACAAAATAGAGACAAGATGAAGGCAAAATTATCACTTTCATTATTCAAATTAAAATTGTAAAAATTATACAAACATTCTCTTATTCAATAATATGGAGTGTTACATAAGAGGACGAGGACAAAAATTTAATCTCGCTCAACGAGAGATTTTATTTGGTCCTTGAGGCGCTGAAGATCCCTTTGACGTACCTCCTTAACCTCAGCTAAGGCTTGAACCCTCAACTCCTCATCTGATGAAAGCTTTCTCACAGCAAGTTGTGCCTGAAGAGCTTCTAACTTCGAGGTGCAGACATTGAGCTCCTGTTGTACCCGACTCTTGGCGACTTCGAGCTCCTCCACTATCTTTTTCTCGTTTGCAAGATTCTGCTAGTTGTCTTGGATTAAGGCTTGCGTCTTAGCAATCACGGCCCGAGCACTGGTTATGACACCGTCTGCGATCCTGGTAATGATTTCAGATTGCTGAAGGCTTTTTGTCAGATTCTGATAGCTGGCTTTAAAATCATTGAGATGACGAATTTCCTTAGCTATATGTTCCTTAACCTCTTTTCATTCTCGTTCTTGTTTTTTATTAGTGTGGAGGCTATCTAACACCTGTTGAGCATCATCAAATGGATTGGCACTCTCCAGTTCCTAGATCTTTTGAGTACGTCCCCAGTTGCTCCACTAACACCTGATGCGCCTTCGCTCGATCAGAACCCTAGTATGTCGGATATTCTTGACCTGGTTCTCGAGGAGTGCACGCGCGAACTCAAAGGAACTTCTCCTAGAAAGCACCAATTCAGTGCAACACTTCATCCTGGTGAAGAATTGATTGATTATCTGGCGGATCACTTCTTCCAGGATGTCTACAGTAGGAGACGGTACCATTGAGACACTTCCTGATCCTGTTCCATGATAGAAATGGCAGTGCTCTCAAAAGTTGAAGGTGGTGCACTCATCCCTCCTAAAAGCATGGGTGCAAGCTCAGTGAGAAGCTGCCTCATTTCTAAGGTCACAATAGGAGCTTCAGGAGTTGGAATCGTAATCGCTTCCTGTGTAATAACCTCAAGAACATGCTTCACAGCGAGAGCTTTCCGTTGGAGCTCTTACAGAGTTATCTTCTACACCAGTGCTTGTAATAGGCTCCTCTGCTTGAGCCGGTGCCATATCCCCTGCAATCGTCACAATCATATTTAGTAAAAAATACTAAGAGAAGGAGTATCAAGAAATCCTTATATTTTACCAAGTTAAGGAGTCAGAAATGACAAATTCCCTTGTAGATCTCCTGATTGAGAGGATTCCCAGTTAACGTTGTTGTGCTCGTTGCGATTTCCTTAGCACTGATCAAGGAAACTTCTGTATCCTCCGGTCGGGTCAGTTCCTCAATCATCTTAGCAATACTGGAGGAGGTCACCCCTTTAGTAGCAGTAGCCTCTGCAAAATGACACAAGAAAGTGTTAAAATAACTTTCTTATTTCGAGAAGAAAAAGAACGAGTGGGGTTAAAAAAATAATCAGTAGTAGCAGTCCTTTTAAGGGGCAATTCCATCCCTGAGACAGCCATCTGCATCTCCTCTTCGGTCAGATGTGAAAACTTGCTAGTATCAGGAATAGGATGTACATTATCCCAATTAAAATCATCTCCTGAATAATCTATTTTTTCACTTGATAATGGAGACGATACCAGGAAAGGTGAAATCCTGGTAGCAGGAAGTCTAGCCCCAACAAGTCCAGAGGCTGGACTTTGCTCTGGGATCCCCGCTGGAGATATCATCTCAATCTGGGAACCCGGCTGAGTGTCTTTAGGATTAGCAGTTTTCTTTGACTCTGAAGAGAGCCTGAGGAAGCAATCTTGGCAGGCATAGGGGCCGGCACTGATTCGTCTCCAGTTGTTTGCCTTTCTGTGACTTCTTTCAATAATTTCTCAACTGTGACCACCGCAGGACCTTTGGTCCGACGGCTTGTCGGACGTAGTGGAACCTCAGAATATTCATCCTCTTCAGAGCCAGCATGGACAGGTTTAGGATCCACTCCCAATGTTGAAGTTACCGTAGAAGGAACTTCAGCCACAAGCTCCCGTCGTAACTTCTTTGGACTCGAATCAGCCTCAGTAGACTGAGATTGAGCACGCTTCACATCTGCTCCTCGTTAACATCTTTGATGAGGTTCTTTAGCAGGCTTCTCTCCATGTCCAGTGACCTCCTCTAACTAATCTCGAGCTCAGCCTGAAGAAATTCATCCATCCCCTTTAAATGGGTGCTCTTAGAGCCCTTCTTGGCTTGAAACATAGCATTGATCCGCCTAATGCAGGTGATGTTTATGTTATATCCTGGGACTGATTCAACTATTACATACCATGTAAATAACACAAGACTGGCATAAGAGTTCGGTGTCTTCTGTGATAGGTTTAATCTTACTTCTGTTCCTCCAACCACATTGAAGTACCACATCCTTGCTCCTTCGTACAAATTACTGTTGAAACGAAGACCTAAGTTTAGGTTACTTACATACAGCTGATCATACCCAAATTGGCATGCAAACGGCTTGGCAAATATGGTTCGATTGTGAAAATGTTTCCTTGCCAGAAGACCAGGTATCCCAGGCGAATATTGATCAACCACCAGAAAATCCCAGCTGAAAGGGTGGTGAATCCATCAGCACCTGGACGGTCAAAAATGCGTTCCCTATATGAGGCTCCTGGGAAGTCAGGGAAGCACCGTACCAACTGGTAGTTCATGCTCCTCTGAAGAATTTTTCAAGTCATTAGCATGTACCAACCATTCCAACTCAAGTGCTCTAGTCGCTAGACAAATGGCACGGAATCCTCGGATGACTGCACTGCTGACATCAGAGACGGGCAGTGCATGATGAACCATGCCATGAAGTATGTGTAAGAAAATTCTACACGAGGATTTGGTGTCTTCACCTTGGGTTCACCATCCGGGCCGATGACAACATTGCCTTCTTTATCTTCTTCAACCACTACATTACAAAACTTTGACACAATGCTAGAAGCCTACTCTGAAGACAACCAATCATAGCAGGGATCAAGTCGAGAGATCGACCATGAGCAAGAAGAAAGGACGGGTAAACTACATCAGCAACAATGACCTCATGAGGTAGTGTGGACACAATACAACGTGTCAACCACAACATCAGAAACCCCGCCAGTAAGGCTCTGTCACAGATGGGAGTCTTTACTTGGTGGTGAAAACTATCAAAAATAGTGTCAGGCTTGAAGGTGTCTTCGTTTGACTCTATTGTATACGAGATTACTGATTCAGAGATCCTCTCTGTGATCTCAGCATCCGTGCTGGCTGCTAGTCAGAATACTAAGCCAGATTTTTTCCCCAAACCCCAGAAGAGGTAGTTAGCTCATGACATCTGCTTAACTCCTCCAGACCTCCACCCGATCGCTTGAGCGCAAATATGAAAATGACACAAGACCTCTTAGTAGGTCTCATACACTTGAGGAACATCTTTCTTCAATAAGTGCAGTTCTTAAGTGCCAGGAATGTGCTCCTCATTGGCAAATTCCCCATGGATAGCCCTGAGACTTCAAACATCTCATGCAGAGCAAATTCTATTTCTCCCATCAGAGTAAAAAAAATGTGCAAGCGTACGGATTATATTTCTCGAGCATTGCGAAAAGTTATAATGACTCGGAGTGATTCCGTAACATACGGCCTTGATTGCATGATATAACCCGTACTAGAGCAGTGGTTCCTTGATTGGTATTCAATTCTGCATATTTTACCACATTATTCCCATGCATATTACAAATAAAAATATGATTTTTACTCATATTCTCTCTATTTTTGCAGGTCCACATCTGAAATAAGAAAAAGCCCAAAATCTCTTTAATTAGCAATAATTAAAAGAGATTAATTCAAAGCCCAAAAGAGAGCCCAAGATTAAACCCAGGATCTAGAGAATTCTACACGCCAGCTCAAGATTCTAGAAGGCCACGTGGATAACAACCTCGTAACAAACTTGGAACAAAAATCTGGGATCCAACGGCCACAAAAGTGCCGCAATTTGCCGCCAAATTGCCGCAAAATCTGGGCCGTTGAGTCCCAGATTTCTGCCACCTGTCCGTCTTCTAGAGACTTCTCTCTGAGGCTATAAATACAGGACCAGGGCCTTCGCAAAGAGGAGAGTGGAAGAGTGGAAGAGAGATTAGAGATTAGATGCTTGTATTTTTGTAGGATTTTTCTCTAGGATTTTTGTAGTGCTTTAGATCTTCTTCCTCCCTAGAAATTCTGCAAAAGAGAGTTGTAAGAGAGAGAAAGCTTGTGTACACCAAGGAGTGACAACTTGTGAAGTAAGGATTCATCCATTCTCTTCTCTCTACTTGAGCATTTTCTAGTATTACTTGCTTTCTTTAATTCTAGCTTTACTTTACTTGCACTTTAATTCATGCTTTGTTTTCTTTTCTTATGGCTAGTAGCTAACTTTTCTTACATGACTAGCTAACCACTAACCTTGCTAACTACTAACTCATGGGTGATTGCTATCTTTAATCTTGCAAGTTGTATGGCCTTCTCTTCTCCGATGGGTTACTTTCATGCTTGGCTATATCTTGTTGTAATTCTCCATATGATTCATGTGTGCCTCATTTAGAGCCTTGTCTTTAGAACAAGTGCCGTGATGGAACATGGAGATGGATCACCAATATGCTATTTGTTGTACAACTTCTTTACTTCCATTAATGAATGTTGTATCTTCTTCCTTAGCATCCCTTGAGTGTAGCTCTTTTGATTCCATTATTGAAAGTCTAATTGTAGGCCAATGACATCTATGAGTCTACAAGACAAGTCCAAGAATGATCACCCGTCATCCAAGTGGGAAAGTAATTAGACCAACACGCAAGACAAATCTTTGCCGATGAATCAACATGAGGCATGCATTCACCATCACGGAGTTTAGTAAGTTTTAGTAAGGTAGTAAGGTTAGCTAGTCATGATCTTCTCATTCTAAGAGTTTTTTCAAAGTTTTCTTTCTTTTAGTTTTAATTCCAAAAGCAAATCTCTTCTTTGATTTCTTTCCATTTTCCATCATGAACAAATCTACCAATTCTTTTACTTCTTTTTCCAATTCATTTTATTCTTTTAAGACAAAGAAGAATCTTCGTTTTCTATCTTCACTACGAACCGTAACGCTTCCATCGCAAGCTCTCCCTGAGAATCGACTCGGTATAGCCCTTGCTATAACGGAGATAGGAAAGGGTACATTAATCATATCAAATACATTTGTGGAGTGATCAAAGCACTTGAGGTTGAATCTAAACCTTATCTCTTTCATTTAATATTAGTGCAAATACTTCACACTATTCTTTCCTAATCAAATTTTTGGCGCCGTTGCCGGGGAGAGCAACGTTTTAGGTTTAAAGTGAAGAATTAAACGAATCTTCTTCTCTGTTGCAGGTTACAGGTTGAAGAAAACAGGAACTTTGCATTGCAGTGACATATAAGTGGACCTGGGCCTCTGCTCTTGAAAGCAGAGACCAGGATCCCTCCAAATTGCCGCAAAATCTTGGCTTTTGCCGCAAATTTGCGCAATACGGAGTGCACTACTGATCATTTTCAGCAGGGTCTCTGATTCTGCAAAATACTTCTGCTGCATTACTTAATTTCCTGTATTATTCACCCTATACCTGCTTAATAAAGTCAACAGTAAAAAATTGGTTGTAATCGTTAAAAGTTGATTAGACATTTGCATTTCTAGGCACGTGTCTTTTCAATTCATTTACTTTACTGTTGAAGAGTGCTGGATGCAAGGTACGTAAGCATTGCATGTAGACTAGGAATCATCTCTTGCTTGATTTTCATGCTTTGAGTGAATCCTAGTTATATATTTCGTACACTTGCACAAAATTGATTCTAAGGGCGTCACCCATAAATAAAATAAGGTGGGGATTTCATCACCCTTTCCTTAGCCCAAAAACCACCATCCCAGCACTCACTAACCCAAGCCTAATTTAATAAAAAAGTAGACGTTGGCCCTAGGGACATCTCAGACTCACTTAGGAGATTATCCTAAGGGGGAAAAGTGTTGGAAAGTGACTTTTGTAAAATCAGTGTCTAGGAAAGGGATTGAGGGCCGAAAGCCCGAAGGTTGCTGGTTACTTAATTAAGGAACGTCTCTGACGGAAAACTTCCCACCAACCTTGCCCTTTTCTGGCTGATTCGCTTATAGTCAAAGTCTACACTAAACCTCCCGTGGACGGTCTAATCAGTTAGGAGTCGTCTAGGTCATAGGTCTACCCTAACTTAGGTTAGAATTTTTCTTTCTTGATTGTTTATTTGTTTGTTTCTTTTTGTTTGTATTTCATTGTGTGATATGGCATTCAACAATTACAATTCTTTCCATCCTAATAATAATCCATATTTCACACAGACTCCATTCTATTCGGATAATTCCAACCCGGCGTTTTACAATATGCACCAACCACATACGCCGGGTTGGCCTTATCCGAATCAATATGACCCATACCCCCCATCTAATAACTATAATTTTCATAATAATTTCAACTCTTCACCGAGTCAATGGGGATTCACTTACCCCGAGTATAATTTCCAACCACCTTGTCCTCCTTCTCCACCCAGTCCACAATATTTTCAAGATACATACTCAATTCCACCAATCTAAAATAAAGCACCATCAATTTTGGAAATGAGTATGCGTGAGTCCAAACATAAAACCCAAAATCTGATGGACTCACAATTTCACTATCACTTCCAAGACAACACTTCATCTTTTCATCCAGACAATGAATTCATCAATTATGGAAAGATGCTTGAAGACATGACTCATGCTCAAAATGCTAGAAATCGTGACATAGATATGATGGTTGAATCTTTACGTTCTCACCGTTTGACCAGATCTAGTGTCACTAGCCACTCTGTTAAAGCCGATGAGTCATGTAGTTTTAAAAATCAAGATTATATTTCAGCACAACCACCTGAACTTGTCCAAACTTCAAAACCCATTGACATTTTGGCAAGTTTTCCTTTTCCTGAAATTGAACTTGAACATGAATATGATCCTGAACTTCCACTTGATGATTCAATTCTACTTCCTGATCCAATAATGATTCTCGTATCTTTATCTGATTTCACTCCATTTTCAAAGTCAGTATTGGATCCAGTGCCTATCCATTGTGAAATTGAATCACCAAAATTTTATGATGATCATATTGAACTTGACCAATTTCATACTTTTGAAAGTCCCATTGATAAATTGGCAAGTTCACATTTTTGTGGAATTGAACTATATGAGGAATGTGATCTTGAACCCCAACTTAGTGATTCAATTCTCTTTCCTGATTCAATAATGACTCCGGTAACTTTACCTGACTTCAATCTTTTCCCGGAGTCGACATTGGATCCTGTCCCAATTCATAATGAAGTTGAATCACCCATCTTTGAGGATCATATTGAACTTGACCAATTATACACTTCTGAAGATACTATTGACAAATTGGCAAGTTCTCCATTCTTTGGTATTGAACTACATGAGAAATGTGACCTAGATTCTCATAATCTCTTTACTTCTGAAACTGATTGTACAATTCTGACGGAAGATGTTGACCTTAGTTTTGAAGAATTGTATGGCGATGAGCTAGAATTCCTTAATATTGGAAGTAAAGAGATAACACCCATATTAGGTCACATTCCATTGTTGGACAATACATATGGACTGGAGTTTCAACTTTTTGACTTGGACCCAATTCCTGAACTCATTTCGACTCCTGAACCTTTACTCGACTTAAGTCACCTTCCTGAGTCGGTATTAGTTCCTGTCCTTCCTGAGTCCAAGTCAACCGTTCTATCATTTCATACACCATTCTGGAACGAGGTGGTTGACAAATTTGACTCCGAAATTACTTATGGAAAATGGAAATTAGATGGGGTTAAATACTTAATAAAGATCCTTCATGGATTTATCTTTTTAATGGGTCATATTCATGATCTTTCTGGTGGGTTCCTCAAAACCCAAATAAAGTTGATTGTGTCATGTTTCGTGGACCAATCAGACCACCACCGGAACCACCACCTTAAGGTAATTTTTTCCTTCCCTCTCTATTTTGTTTCATGCATACATATATCATGATGCATTGAGGACAATGCATGAAATAAGTGTGGGGGAGGGTTTACTAACATAGAGTTTTTAGATTTTCTTTCTTTTACACTTCTTTTAGAAATAAAAAAAATATCTTTTAGAAATAAAAAAAATATAATAAAAAAACTTTTGAAATAAGAGACAAAGTTTTGATCTATTTTTAAGAAAATTAAGATGTATCTTAGAAATTAAGAAAGCCTTAATTATGACATCTTAAACCTAGTTGAAATAATAGATCTTGTTTGAAATTATAGGCTAAATAAGAAAATTTGAGGAGATATTTTTATCTTGAATTTTTGCCTTAGATAGTAGGCACTTCACACTTACACGTTTTTGGGATGGAAACAAAGACCAAAAAGGCCATAAAAAAAAAGAGAAAAAGAAAAAGAAAAAAAATATATATAAATAAAACATCACTTATTAAGCTGGATAATTATGCCTCAAGAAGCATGATTATTCACGCCTAACGGTGGTAAAGGAAATAAATAATCCCCTTTAGTTTTGTGGCCTTTTTCACTCGAGTCCTTAAACCCGAGGGATGTTTTCTCATCTGGTGCCCTAAGACCTACTGGTTTGGGAGTCATCGGTTATAGGCTCATTACAAGGGTGAACTAGAAAGCCTAAACTAAGGGAAGAATAAGAAAAAGAAAATAAATATATATAAATAAATGGCTTGATGGTTAGAGTTGAAATCCCAGAAATCTTCACTGTCACGGTGTGCATACTATCTAGGTTTTATGAAGGATAAAATATTCAATCCAATTTTGAATTCTTACCTTAATTGAAGACAAGATCTTGCATAGAGACTAAGTTTAAGAAAGAATGATTATAGGTGGACTTATGACCTTAGATCACTTATATTTTTGCAAAAAAAAGTTCGAAAACTTGTCTCTCTTTCAAAATACGTTTTTAAAATACTAACATTTGTCTTCTTTCTTTATGGATTTTGTGGGTGCAATCCGCTGAAAAACCCTCAGGAGACAACACTCCTCCTCTAGGCTAACCTAGAGGTTTAACGGCTTGTTGCACATGCTCAGTGCAATCGCGTCACCTGCGAAAGTGGTGTAATAAATTGGTAGTATAGTTTTTTCTTTTCTTTGTTTTGCTTGGGACGAGCAAAAGAATAAGTGTGGGGGTGTGATTGGTATTCAATTCTGCATATTTTACCACATTATTCCCATGCATATTACAAATAAAAATATGATTTTTACTCATATTCTCTCTATTTTTGCAGGTCCACATCTGAAATAAGAAAAAGCCCAAAATCTCTTTAATTAGCAATAATTAAAAGAGATTAATTCAAAGCCCAAAAGAGAGCCCAAGATTAAACCCAGGATCTAGAGAATTCTACACGCCAGCTCAAGATTCTAGAAGGCCACGTGGATAACAACCTCGTAACAAACTTGGAACAAAAATCTGGGATCCAACGGCCACAAAAGTGCCGCAATTTGCCGCCAAATTGCCGCAAAATCTGGGCCGTTGAGTCCCAGACTTCTGCCACCTGTCCGTCTTCTGGAGACTTCTCTCTGAGGCTATAAATACAAGACCAGGGCCTTCGCAAAGAGGAGAGTGGAAGAGTCGAAGAGAGATTAGAGATTAGATGCTTGTATTTTTGTAGGATTTTTCTCTAGGATTTTTGTAGTGCTCTAAATCTTCTTCTTCCCTAGAAATTCTGCAAAAGAGAGTTGTAAGAGAGAGAAAGCTTGTGTACACCAAGGAGTGACAACTTGTGAAGCAAGGATTCATCCATTCTCTTCTCTCTACTTGAGCATTTTCTAGTATTACTTGCTTTCTTTAATTCTAACTTTACTTTACTTGCACTTTAATTCATACTTTGCTTTTCTTTTCTTATGGCTAGTAGCTAACTTTTCTTACATGACTAGCTAACCACTAACCTTGCTAACTACTAACTCATGGGTGATTGCTATCTTTAATCTTGCAAGTTGTATGGCCTTCTCTTCTCCGATGGGTTACTTTCATGCTTGGCTATATCTTATTGTAATTCTCCATATGATTCATGTGTGCCTAATTTAGAGCCTTGTCTTTAGAACAAGTGCCGTGATGGAACATGGAGATGGATCACCAATATGCTATTTGTTGTACAACTTCTTTACTTCCATTAATGAATGTTGTATCTTCTTCCTTAGCATCCCTTGAGTGTAGCTCTTTTGATTCCATTATTGAAAGTCTAATTATAGGCCAATGACATCTATGAGTTTACAAGACAAGTCCAAGAATGATCACCCGTCATCCAAGTGGGAAAGTAATTAGACCAACACGCAAGACAAATCTTTGCCGATGAATCAACATGAGGCATGCATTCACCATCACGGAGTTTAGTAAGTTTTAGCAAGGTAGTAAGGTTAGCTAGTCATGATCTTCTCATTCTAAGAGTTTTTTCAAAGTTTTCTTTCTTTTAGTTTTAATTCCAAAAGCAAATCCCTTCTTTGATTTCTTTCCATTTTCCATCATGAACAAATCTACCAATTCTTTTACTTCTTTTTTCAATTCATTTTTATTCTTTTAAGACAAAGAAGAATCTTCGTTTTCTATCTTCACTACGAGCCGTAACGCTTCCATCGCAAGCTCTCCCTGAGAATCGACTCGGTATAGCCCTTGCTATAACGGAGATAGGAAAGGGTACATTAATCATATCGAATACATTTGTGGAGTGATCAAAGCACTTGAGGTTGAATCTAAACCTTATCTCTTTCATTTAATATTAGTGCAAATACTTCACACTATTCTTTCCTAATCATTCCTCCAATTCTTTGAGGACGAAGTAGACCATCTTCGCCCACCGAGAGGTTGTTATCGAGTACACCCATCCCGGTGCCCAAAAGTTAGATTGGGGGAATTCACTCTTCACTTTCATGAACCGGCTGATAAAGGTCGCAGCTTGCTTAGGGGTTCCTCCTGTTGGAAATTCCTACTTCATCGATCTTGGGAGTAGTTCAAGGATCTCCTTACTATAGCCGATAGGGAAAGCGGCACGACTGGAGATCTTTCTGATCGCAATACCTGATTGTTCCTTGACCAAGTCCCCCTCCATGTACCGGTGAAGAGACATGGACTATAAGTATGATAATGAAAACATCTATTCCATATTGGGGAGAAAGAAGCGACACTCTCTGATTTCACGAAGCCATTTACAGTTCCGGTCAAATAAAATCTCCTCGTTTTCGTTGATGGCATCTCCAAAGAGGAATATCGATTTTTTGAGTAGACGACGGTTCACGGACTCAAACCTCCCCGTCCAAGTGAGCTCTCGAAATTTGAAGCAGTTCTCTTGATTAAACGGACTTGGCGCTCCTCGTTCGTTCCAGTGAAATAGGGACTGTCTTCCGCAGGCTAAAGAGGAATTTAGTGTCGCCACTACCAATATAACCAAAGTGGTTCCTCTCGGTCAAGAGATTAAACGAATACCTCATTGCAAAAATAAGAAATTAGAGGATTAGAAAAAAGCAGTGAGATACATTAAAGTATTGAAATTCAAATGCGGGGCTAATCACATGAGACTCGCGTTCAAAAAATATGAAAAAAGAGGCTCTCGGGAAGCCCGCTTCTAAAGTTCACACTTATGAGCTTAGAAATTTTTTTAAGTCTTGAGACTCAAACGCTAGTCTCATAATGAGACTCTCATTTAGAGGTCTCAAAATGTGAAGCTCACCAGACTTGCGTTCAATTCACAAACGCGAGGGTCGCGTTGATAAAGCAAAGAAACACAAGGATTGTTAGACTTGTGTTCTGCTCATCAACGCAAGAACTGCATCCACAAATTAAACGCGGGCCTGTGAACCCCGCGTTGACTGTTCAACTTTAAAATAAGTTTTTGAATTTCAAGAGACGAAGCTCTTCTCAATAATGGTTTCACCATTTTCTACTTATCAAAAATGGAGGCTTCCTGAGGAGGAGCACCACCCATTCTGGTCTCAACAGTGACAGCGCTGGAGGAAGAAGTGATAGCCTTCGCTTTTGGAGCCATATGCATGGTGAAAATCTTGAGAAAGATTGAAAAAAAGCTTGAAAGCTTTGGGTTCTTAAAGAAACTCAAGAGCTTTTGATTTTCAGACATGGGTCTAATTGAGAGAGACGAACAGTCAAGTGAATTGATTGTTGAAAGACCCGAGTCTTTTATAGACTTCCCAACGGCCAAGATATGTCGCGCATATCTCGAGCTCAAATCGAGTTGACGCATGACACAGACGACATCCGCATCCAGAATGATCCAACGTGACCTTCACGTTTTTCGCGTCCAGAAGCTTCCAACGCGACCTCTGAGTTTCACGAGAGTCGCGTTTCAAACAAGCTCAACGTGAGACTCGCATTCAGAAGCATTCAACAGGATCCCCTTGTTTCAAAGACAAGAAAAGAGTCGCGTCTTCAACAAATGAGACCACGTCTTCATCAACAAAGGCCACGCCTTCTCTTACCAATACCAGACTATGTCCCCTCTTCTGCAATCAGTTCAACAGTACACTGGTAAAAGAAATCGACAACTCTACCGGTTCAATAGTACACTGACAAACAAATCAGAGTTCAGATGAATTCTAGACTCTATATCTAAACACTCACAAAGATCTACTCTAGTAGTTCAACAGTACACTCATGAAAACTGAAATCTGGATAAGATCAAGTTCAGGACATCTCAAAAGATTGCAGTCCAGTCATGGGAGTACAAATTAACATGAAGTCTAAACTATCGAAATCTGTCTCAGTCAACCACAGAGTTTCGAAAACTGTGGAGGAGGTTCTGTAGACTGTTTAAAAATCACTGAAGATAAGTCCTCAGATGCGAACCTCACTCCAACAGGAAGGTCGCATTTTCATCTCAAACGTGAACCTCGCGTCTAATGGTAAACGCGGGCCTGAGTCTGCCCAGTGTTCCCCATTCAAACGCAAAGCTCAACCAACCACGCGTCTCAACTCAAGAGCAAGCCTGCGAAGCCCAAGTTCTAACTCAAACGCGGAGCTCAACCAAGGCCGCGTCTTAACTCAACCGCGAGCCTGCAAAACCCGCGTTCCAACTTAAACACGGAGCTCAACCTAAGTTCGCATCTCAACTCAAAGGCGAGCCTATGAGCCCGCATTTCAACAACACTATAGAACCTGCTAGGGTCACGTTTCTATTGTAACTGCCCCATTTACTGGGTCAATTAACACCCACGTAAGTGGGGAGTTAATCCCTATTATGGAGGAATTCTAGGGGACAATTCTACCTCTAAATACCTCTATAAGTAGCCATGAGAGTTATAGGATGGGGAAGCTTTTTGTATTTTAGAGAGAGAGAGAGAGAGAGAGAGAGAGAGAGAGGGAGGGAGAGAGAGAGAAGTTTCTTCTTTAAAAAGAGAACTCCAAAACTTGTTGTGTCAAAGTGGAGTAATCTTACATCCTTAAAATGATCCAAGAGAAACTTGTCGTTCAGCCGGTTAATGGAGAGCAAGGTTCACTCTCCATCGCCACACGAAAAACCCAGCCTTAAACAAAAGGGAGATTCAAATATCCTCCTCTCTTTTGCAATCGGATTTTGATCCGTTGTAATTTTTCTTTGAAATAGATAAGAATTTTACTTCACATTTTTCCGATCAAACAACAATCCTTACAAAAATGTCATTTTGTTTAAGACTATGACCATAACCTCACAAAATGTCATGTTTCATAGTCTTTATAGAACTGCGACCATGATTGCAGTCCTCATACTCGCAGCATTCACAAAAAATGTCATATGTTGGAGTCTTTATAAGAACTACGATCATGATCGCAGTCTTAGGTCGCAATCCTCATAAAATGTCTTATTTTTGAGTTTTTATGAGAACTGCAATCATGGTCGCAGTCCTCTTTATTAGATCACAGTCCTCACAAAATGCCCTATTCTGAGTCAGTACTTACAGAGGACTGTGATCAGAGTCGTAAACCTCATATCAGCATCGCCATCATCAGCAGAACCGTGTCTGCTGACATCGAATGATCCCTAATGCTTTTCAAATCTAAACACAAACAAAACTCATCACGAGCACCAACAAACGAGATCTGCAAAATGTCGATCTAAAAAAAAATACATGATTTTTTGTTTCAGTTACTTGAAATAATTAATGTAGATCAACTTCAACGGAATGGATCTTGCATTCGGATGTGTGGGAAGGATTCAGCCTCGAGTCCTTCCGGAATGACACAAGTGTTTGTCTGTGCGCGCGCGCGTGCGCGTGTGAATAGATAGATAGACTTGTGTAGTTCTGGAAGGATTCGAGCCTGAATCCTTCCCACTCAACTACCAACATCCGACATTCAAATACAAGATCCACTCCGTTGAAGTTGATCTATATTATTTAGGGTAGCTAAAAATTAAAATTCAAGTGTTTTGGATACTTTTTGCCCATCCATCAAGCGGCGAAAAATGGACGGTCGAAATTATTGAGAGTTGGTTAGATTAATATCTTTAGACATAAAAATTCTCGATCTGGCCATTTGATTATGATCTAAACATTTAAAAACCTCTACAAACCAATTTTTATTAGGTTTCAAATGTTCTACAGCATTAAACTAACCAACTCACTATTTAGGTCGTTTGTTTTCCCTCTACTTGATGCATGAGCAAAAAGTACTTAAAATACTTGATTGTTGTTTATAGATACTTGAAATAATATAGATCAACTTCAATGGAATTGATCTTATATTCGAATGATGTATGATTGTCTTTGAGTGGGAAGGATTCGGGCTCAAATCCTTTCGGAACTAAACAAGTCTCTCTCTCTATGTATGTGTATGTGTTTTGACAATTTTTTTGGAAAATTCTTCGTTTCCTACCTCTCACTGCCGCACCTGCAGCAGTGCCGCCCCATCGCGAAGACTCGAAGTCAACTCATCCTCCCCCAGTGCCGAAGTTGACCTCGAATACTATAGATCCACTCGATCTCGTGCACCCCTTCGCCGAAAGTCGATCTCACCCGTAAGTCCTTCCTTTATCATAATTTTTATTTATTCAAAGCATTTTTCTAGGACTAATACTGATTTTTTCTTCTTCTTAATTTATTGTTATTTTGTTTTTTTCATATTAGATTCCATCTTGTAGTTTAGTCCTCAAGAAATCAGTAGTTGTATTGCAAACAATTTTTTTTTTCTTTTGATCCAATTTGTAGTTTAATCCCAAGGAAAACCTTGCTAATCGATTTTTTTGAGGTAGGATGCATTCATTTTCTCTATTTGATGAATATTTTTGCTTTCAAAGTGTTTGTGAATTTGCGGCTGAGAGGAGAGTGTTCAGTATGAGCTGTCGATTTGGATCTAACCGTGACATTCTTGCGTTTTTGATTGATCCTATGGAGATTGTAGACGGATCGAGTTGTGGATCGATTGCTTTCTGTGTCCTGTTGCTTTGATTTAAATTACAAGTTTGTTTTGATTCGGATCACGTCTATAATCACTTAACTACACTTGCTCTGTGGTTTATTTGGCTGTTTGTTCGTTTTTATAATTATTGATCATTGTTAGATATGGTTTCTTTTTCTTGTCGTTTTTAATTATTTTTAAGTCCCAGGGATAGATCAAGTTGCAATGCAGTGTGTACAAAGTCTTAGAGCTATTTTGATGATCCAGTGGAGCAGTATGTTAGTAAATAATTTTGAAAGTGGAGCACTTTAAGTTCTTTTTTGCTTGATTTCGATATTGAAGCCATTCTAATCAAATCTGATGTGAAGATTGAAAAATAGTTCATCTTGTAGAATTTGACATGCTTCATTTTTATAAGAACAATTTTCATTTGATTGTGATTTAAGGTCCTTGATTTTTTTTTTTTTTTTATCTATGTATTATATTTTTACAGATGATTATGGAGTCCGGTGCAAATAATTTCATTGGTGAAGTTATTGGTATTGAGTTGGATGAATCACCCAACGAGAATAATAGTGAAAACCCCGCTTCTATTAGTTATAAGAAAAGGATTCATGTGAAAAAAAAAAAGAAAAAAGAAGAGAAACTTTATTGCTTTGAAAATGTTTTACTAAAGACGAAGAAGTCGTGGGAAAAAAAAAAAAAGAACTTGCAAGTGTAATAAATGTGGATCACAATATATTTGTGACACTAGTCGTGATACTTAAAATTTGTTAAACCATTTGCAAACTTATAAGAAGCAAAGAGATCTAAGTCAAATGATGTTTTCTGAACTGAGTGGGTCTTTAACTATGCATGCATCAAATTTGATCCAGACAAGTTTAGAGAGTTGGTCATTAGAGCAATCATTCAACATGATTTGCCATTCAAATTTGTTGAATATGAAGGAATCAGAGCTATTCATTCCTACCTTCATAAAGAGGTGAAACACATTTCAAGGAATATAGCTTAGTCTGATGCCTTACATCTATATAAGAAAGAAAAATGTAGACTTAAAAAACTATTAAAATAAATTTCCCGTAGAGTTAACTTGACATCTGATTTGTGGACTTTCATTACTATCAATGTTATCTTTGTCTCATAGCACACTTCATAATGATGATGATTAGAGGCTGCAAAAGCGCATCTTTAATTTTTTTTATGCCTCCACCGCACTCTAGTGTTGAAATTTGTGAAATAATCTACAATTTGCTTGTTGATTGAAAAATAGATCATAAACTATTTTCTTTTGCACATTAGATAATGCTTCGGCGAATGTTGTGTTTGTTAATTTGTTTGAAAACAGAACTTAAATTAAAGCAAGCATTTCTTAAAAATAGAGAACTCTTTCATGTGCGATGTTGTGCTCATGTTCTCAATTTGATTGTGCCAAATGGATTAAAGGAACGTGATGGTTGTGTTTCTAAAATCCGAGAAAGTACCAAGTATGTTAAGATTCTCAAATTAGAAAGCAAAAGTATCTTAAATGTGTGGCTCATTTTTCTTTGGATGCAAGAAAGAGTTTGAGGCAACCTTTTTTATGCTTAACAGTTCTTTATACTACCGTGCTTTCTTTACATGAAACTAAGTGATTCTAATTACACAATATTTTGTCCATACAAAGAGGAATGGAATAAGGCTCAAAATTAAAACATTCTTGAGGTTATTTTATAATGTGACATGTATTTTCTCTGGTATTAAATATCCAATGATTAATCTCTATTTATTTAAAAAGTTTTTGTTGTTCAACATATCTTGAAGACGGGATGAAAAGTGTGATTTTCATGTGAAATCAATGGCTGTTGAGATTAATAGAAAGTTTGAAAAGTATTGGAGAGAATATAATTTATTGCTTGCTATTACTTATGTATTGGACCCTCGATATAAGATACAATTTGTGAAATTTTGCTACGATTGGTTGTATGGAAATGATTCTAGAGAACATAGGAAGATAAAAGGCATGCTTTTCTCTCTCTTCAATGAATGTACAAGCAAATCGGAGCATAATAGGCCAAGAACATTTGAAATATAAGGAAGGCGGGAGCTCCCATGGGCATGAAGACATTTATGATGAACACTACATGGATGTTTTGAAGGTAGAATATTTTTAATATTAAAAACTTCATTTCATCTCACATGCGTAATTTAATGATTATTTTCTTATGTTTCAATATTATACGACTTGATTCATTTGAGAGTTAAGAATTCTTAGCTCTCAAAAATCCCAAATGGAGCTGTATTTAGATGAACCAAGATATGATCGGAATTTCGATATGGACATCTTGCATTTTGGAAGTCTAATCAATTCCGGTATCCCGAGCTTGCTCTAATAGCAAGAGATGTGATGTCGGTTCCCATTTCTACTGTGGCATCCGATATTACTCTTGACAATCCAATTCAAGATCAAGATCAACCGATCCAATCAGCCAGGTCAGTGAAAATTAGGTGGAAAGTTTTTCGGTCAATTAAATATTTTTTAATTACAGAACCACCTTTCAAATCCCTTACTTAGACACCAACTGGACGGATATTTAGTGAGTCTCGTATTAGTAATATATCAGAGAGATAAATAATTCAAAATTTTTTATCTAGCAATAATATTTATTAAAATAAATATTCCAGTAAGAATACTTTATTCAGCATAATCCCTACAATAAGAACGTTAGTTCAAATAGACAGAGAATATATTGAAATTTGATAATTCCTGCAATATTGAATGTTTGTATAAAAACAGAGTAACAAATTAATATGAAGAAAGATATGTATACAACAAATCTCTTTAACACAATTATATCCTCCGCTACGATGCTTATGAGATAATGAACACTGGTCTCCCAAGATATAACACTCCTTCACGCGTTCTGTGCAGCACTTTGCAAAATCACGTACAGTCGAACCAAAGTTAACATGTACCCAAAGAACGAAAATAGAAAGAAGAACAAACCAAAAATCAGAATTCAGAAAGAATTCTGAAAGGAATTCCATAAAATTTTCTTGAACACATTTATTCTTGTAGTTGCTGTTATTATGAGTTTTTTATTATTTTAGAGAATTATTTTGTAGTGAAATTTTGCCCTTTAAATAGGAATTTGGAGAAAACTTTTCAGAATAGATACATCTGTTCGATCAGAATGGGCACAACCATTCCAAACAGACACATCCGTTCGGTCGGAACGGGCGCAACCGTTCCAAACAGATATATCTCATATACATTCGCCGAACAGATATATTCATTCGACCGAAACAGGTTATTCCCGAACAGACACATCCATTCAGTCGAAACGAGTGCAACCGCTCCGAACAGACATATGCGTTCATCGAACAAACACATCCATTCGTCGAACAGACACATTCATTCGTATACCACTTTTAATGTGAAACTAAAGAGTTTTTACTCTTTTGGTCTCATTTAGCTCTTATTTTAGGTTAAATTTCAGCTTGAATATCTCATTCATTCAAAATGGAATTGAACATGTGAATATACCCTATTCATCGCCAATGGAAGGACACTTTTCCAACCATCTTCTGTGCATTACGAGTAGCGAGTCCCACCTAAATTCAGGTCAAGCTTTTTTTTAAAACTCACTTGGACAATTCTAAGTTTCCAACATCTAACAGTGCTCTTAGTGTTATTGGACGAGTCCTTGACCAATATCGAAGTGCTCTCAAACAGGAAAATATTAAAGCTTTGGTGTATGCACGAGATTGGTTGTATAAAATAAGAGGTAAATGAATTATGTTTTCATATTTATAACTTGTAAGTTTATTGTTTTTTTAATGCTAGATAATGAGGAATTAGCTTTGGATGAGCTCACCGAAGATATCATGAATCTTAATATTGGAGAGTCTTCAACTCAAGAATCTACTTCTATTCTTACTTTAACATGCAGGTAATGACACTTTCACATTAATAACATATATAAACATTTGTTTTCTGTGGAAGCATTGGGCATGCATCAATATCCTGTGTGGTTTGTCTTTTGCACATGCATCGAATATCATATTATAGTTGTGTATTATTCTCAAGTTGTCACGCCCCATTTATCAAAATACAGTGGAGAGGAGATGCGACGAGAGTCTGTGACGCATATACCGAGAAGAATTCCCGTACGTATGCACATTAAGCCTCATTGTAACCTGAACAAGCTATATAATCAACTATAATACTACAATATAGCATATAAATTCTACATAAGGATAATATAATCTATGAATAATCAAATAAATAATATTGAGAGCAAACTATAGAGAGTCAAGCGAAATTCAATACGAATCAAGAGAAGGTATAAATAATACTATGATTTGGATGTTCAAGCATAGAGAAACTGGACTCCTACTGTTTCTACGTAAGCTCCTCACAATACGCAATCCTCTCCAAATACCATATCAATAGAATGAAATATTCTTAGAACTGGATATGCAAATCTAAGAGAGTCAGAAAACTCCCAGTGAGTGTGTAAAATGAGAGAAGTAGAATAGTGTGACACAAGTATAATACCATGCAAAGCATAAGTAAAGAGAAATGAAGTCAATCTATTATAGTTATATGTTAGATTTTTATCATATATATATATATATATATATATAATATATATATATATATAACAAGCTAGCGCGCATCAATCTATGGTGCATTATGAAAAGTCTATTTTAATTAATTATGTTAGCGAACTCCAATTGCCACATGCAATAATCACATCATATACTACGCGTACTATACATGTCAACTGGGGTCATATGTTATTAAAGTTGATTGGTGGAGATATTGTCTGTGTTTTAAGTGGGTCCCGTACATATTCGGGACTACGGCCCAATCTCCTGGCGCTGAACCAGGTTGTACCGCCAGGTACTCAATAATAATAACTATATGAACATGATGGGATATCAGTCATCCCTGCGAACCCTGCAGTGAAACCCGCTTTCAGTTGAACATGTATCCTAAGTCTACCTAAAATACAGACCTTGTCTCACCTTTCAATTTCTCCAATCCCTGTGTAAGTTGTTTATTATATTATTACTTAAATTATTAAGATTGATTAATGTTCATGTTACGTAGATTACCGAGATAATACAATGATAGTAACGGTAACAATGTCAACAATGTAAACATGATATCAATGTAATAATATAAACAAGACTGTGTTACAGTTTAATAAAAATTTTTCAGTGATTTCAATAAAATGAATTATACTATTAACATGACATGTACTGATTCATCAATATGCAGTCACATTTAGAACTAATTAATATCTCATCCATATGTACTAGGATATACTAAACGTGCCCCCTTAACTTCTGATCTCAATATAATCACCATAAACATCAAATATTAAATTTATTGTCAAACCACAAGCTCAATTAACCGAGAAGTGATTCTCTCTTTTCATCAATTTACTCTAATTCTCTAAGTTCATCAATATATCCAAGTCCCAACATATAGAAATAAAATATCCAACTACATCTAATCAAATCTTTATTATCCAATTCGATCAAGATTATCAGGTAAATGCCCATATACATAAAAATCAAATTCAACCACATGTCTAAACCATAACAACAAATCAATTGTGTATATATACAATCGACTAGTTCATGCAAATCTAATCTACCCCTATTTTCCACCCCAAGTCGAACCTCACTCCAATATAATCCCCTGACAATCCAAGTATCAAAAAGGCCTAATCTTTTAATAAAGCAACACCATATTTAATCAAACCTCAAGATCAATAAATTCTTGTCTAAATTGTCACCAATTAAGGAAAATTAAGTCTAAATAATTCACATAAAATCTACACATTTAACTACAATCACAAACTAATCAACCCTCAAGATCAAATCGAGTTACAGCAAAAAATTTATCACCACTAGATACGAATCAAAATGGTAAACAAATATGAATCGTTGAAAAGTACTCACATATCAGTGACAAGATATAGAGTCCATATACATTTAACATCAAAGATATGTCTAATCCATCATTACCAAAATATTCAACTCCCCCACAGTACAAACTTCATTGTTGATAATTAATTGTTCTAAATAAAATCATCATAATATTTAGGATCAATAATTTGGCTTTAGTGAAATTTCTTTACACTAATTATGATATTATTAAACATTTTTCTCAATTACAATCCATTAATAACTTTAACCTAATTATCAAAATTAATAATTATTAACTCAAAAAATTTATAATACAGTATATATGCAGACGTCAGATAATTCCGGATAGAACATTAAATCCTTTATACTGAAATATAAACCAAGACACTCTACAATTCTGGGAGAAACTTAATTAGACAAATTAATAATTAACATTAAACAATATATTGTCAAATAAATTGATTATCAACAATATACAAAATTTATTAAACAATAAAACACTCACAGAGTTATTCAATTTGTATTCAATATATTTGAACATGAACAACAATTAACTGGCCTGAACAATAGTTAAACATGAACAATAATTAAATATAAAATATAATTTATTAGAAAAGAGTTAAAACACTCACATAAGTCACCGTGGATGCGTACCTCTCATCTCCACGATTGAAACGGCTCAAGAATCAAGCGAATCAGACTCCGGATAGCTGAGATATCGCCCGAAAATCAAATCGGTGCTTTAACGGGTATGGACTGCGCATAACAGGTCTGAAGTATATAAGAAGGTCGGGTACTGTTGAATTGGGTCAAGTTAAACCCAATAACCCAAACCTACTCATTAAGTTAATTAGATGCGGTTCGAGTCGGGTCCAAATCGGGTTCAGGTTACTATTTGGTTGAACCCAACATGGAAAGAAATAAGAAGAAGAAGAGCGAAAAAGAGCAGGGGAGAGTGGCAGCATGGCAACGCCACCTGGTGGCGCGGTGCTTGCAACAGGTCGAGGTCAGCGACAATGATAGCGGGCTTGCCGACGACGACAGCTGACGACGACAAGAGGAGAGAGAAAAAGAGAAAGAGAGAAGAAGAAATAGAGAGAATATTGAAGAGAAGAGAAAGAGAGAGCAGTGGTGCATAAGAGGGAAGAGGAGAGGGTAGGGGTTGTTGCCATTTGTGGCGCTTGGGTTCAGAGGTGGCAGAGCGCAAGGAAGGAAGGGAGAGAAGTAAAGACGGCTCGGCAGCACGGGGGATGCAACAACGGTGGGTTGCAGGCTTGTGAAGGAGAGGAGATGGAGACATGCAAAGAGCAGAGAATGCAGGAAGGGTGTGCAGGCGTGTAGCGGTAGCGACTCCGAGGATGAGGGAAGGCAGCAGTTGGTTAGGGCTGCAGGTGAAGGAGGAGGGGCATGGGAGGTGATGCAGAACAAAGATGGTGAAGTTGTGGTGGTTGCAACTGTAGCAAGGAGAAGAGGAAAGAGGGAGGTGAAGTAGGTACAGGTGGAAGAGAAGGCATTGGCGGCGTGAAGAAGAAAATGACAGTGGTGGAGCTCGGCATCGTGGTGCTGGCTCACACACGGAGACCGACTGCACAGGAGAGAAGTAGCGGTGGAGTTAGCGGTGGCCTCGTGACGTGGAGGGTGAGGAGGCGCTGCGGTAGGAGAAGAGGAAGAAGATTCAGGGGGAGGAGAGAGACGGTTGTGCGCAGGCTTAGGGTTAGGGCTAGAGGAGAAGAGGAGGAAGAAGAAGATATATATATATATATATATTTAGACTTGTCTCCTTCCAAAAGCATTTGAGTCTGAATCCTTCCCACTCAAATTCAACCATCCAACATTCGAATACAACATCCACTCTGTTGAAGTTGATCTATATAATTTCAAGTATCTATAAATCAAAAATCAAGTGTTTTGAATACTTTTTCCCCATGTATCAAATAGGGAAAAAACGAAGGGCCTAAATAGTGAGTTAATTAGTTTAACGGTGTAGAACAATTGAAACCTAACAAAATTGGTTTGTAGGAGGGTCTAAATGTTTAGATCATAATCAAATGGCCTATCTAAAGACATAGATCAAACCAACTCATCATTTTCGGCCGTCCATTTTTGAGCCACTTGATGGATGGGCAAAAAGTATTCAAAACACTTGATTTTTTTGTTTATAGATACTTGAAATAATATAAATCAACTTCAATGGATATATTTGAATATCGGATGTTGGTATTTGACTGGAAAGGATTCGTCCTTAAATTCTTTTGGAAGGACACATCTCTCTCTCTCTCTCTTTATATATATATATATATATATATATATATATATATATATATATATATATATATATATATATAGATATATATATATATATATATAGAGAGAGAGAGAGAGAGAGAGAGAGAGACTTGGCTCCTTTCAAAAGGATTTGAGCTCGAATCCTTCCCATTGAAATTCAATCTCTCAGCATTCAAATGCAAGATCCACTCTGTTGAAATTGATCCACATTATTTGAAGTCTCTAAAAACAAAAATCATGTCATTTGAATACTTTTTGCTTATTAATTAAGTATGCGGAAAATGGACGGCCGAAATAGTATTTTGCTTAGATCTATGACTTTAGACATGAAAATCTTGATCCGTCGCGATCTAAACATTAAAAACCCCATATATACCAATTTTTGTAAGATTTCAAATATTATATACCGTTAAACTAAACAACTCACTACTTTCGACCGTCCGTTTTACGCCCTCTTGATGGATAAGCAAAAAATATCAAATGACATGATTTTTGATTTTAAGAGACTTAAATAATGTAGATCAACTTCAAAGCAGAGGATCTTGCATTTGAATGTCGGGGGTTTGAATTTCAATAGGAAGGATTCGGGTCCGGATCCTTTTGAAAGGATCCAAGTCTTCTCTCTCTCTATGTGTGTGTGTGTGTTGTGTGTGTGTGTGTACATATATATGTGTATATATATATAT